>PVJA010014380.1:11413-47629 GCA_004027025.1 Myocastor coypus
CTGAAATGAGAGTCTCACTATGTAGCACAGGCTGGCCTCAAACTTTTTTTCTTGTTTCAGAACCTTTGTTTGTTTATTCACTCACTTTTATGGCCGGCTCAGCCCGCCTGAGAGTAGGGCTGGCGTAGCATGTGGTGCTGGGGATCGAACCAAGGTCCCTGAAGCCGCCCAAGCTTTCCCAAGCAGGCGCTTTAGACCACTGAGCCATCCCGCTGGGCCCCTGGCCTCGAACTTGAGGCTGGCTGGCTTGCTTTCTTTCTCTTTCTTTCTTTCTTTCTTTCTTTTTCTTTTTTGTATGGGAACAGGTTTTGAACCAGGACCTTGCACTTGCCAGGCAGGCACTTGTGCCACAGAGCTACCTCCCCAGACCCCAGTGCATAGTATTTGAATAGGTTAATATATACAAAGATATCAACTAAGAATTACTAAGAATAAAACATAACATAAATACTGGAATGGCAAATAAATGACCAGGACTTCTAACAGTTTGGGGATAGGATATCGCACAAAGTTCTAGTATGTCATGGACACAGACAGTATTCATGACACTTACTGGTGGCCAGGTGTCTCTTGTGGAACTGAACTACTGCTATTTCCTTGATAGGGTCTGTAGACCCAGACAGAATCATGACCCACAGGGTGCAGGAGAAGTCCATTTGTAGAATATGCTGATGGACATATTCTGCTGCTGTATATGAAAGAATACTTGAAAGACTGCTTTTGTATGCCTCTTTTTCTCCTTTGTTTAATTATTTGCCCTGTTTGGTGGGTTCTTTCCATTTTCCTTCATGGAGTTGTGGTCATTTTGATCCCTCTGTAGAATATCTTTTAGTAAACTGCAAGATTGGCTTTATCATCATGAAATTTAGCTGTTCTTTGTCCTGGAAGGGTTTCACTTCTCCATTGGACTTGAAAGAGAGTCTTGCAGGGTATGTTAGTTTGGGCTGGAATTTGTTTTCTTTCATGACTTGAAGTACTTTGCTCCATGTTCTTCTTGACTTGTTGGTTTGTGAAAAGAAATCTGCCAATATTTTAATGGGTTTTCCATTAAATATGATCTGTTTCTTTTCTCTGGCACTTTTAGTATAATGTTCCTGTGCTGAATTTCTTGGATCTTGATTATTATATGTCTGGGTGTGGTTTTAATTGGGTTGATGGTATTTGGAATTCCATATGCTTGTTATCTGAATGTCAAATTATTTTCACATATTTGGGAAGTTTTCTGCTATTACTTCTGCCCATATTCTTTTTATATCATTTGTACAGACTCCTTCTTTCTCATTGATGCCTATTAATCTTAACATTGTTTATTTTTATATCATCTTGCAGATGTTGAATTATTTTTTCTTGCATCCTAGTTGTTTTTGAGAGATCTTTTCTTACCTCTTTCCTAGCAGCAATGGTGTCTTTTTAAGGTCTGAAAGTCTATTTTCACTTTCATTGAAATGGTTTCACCAGCTTGTGATTAAGATTTAAGTTCCTGTATAGCACTTTGAATCTGCTTCATATTCTATTACTTTGCTATATTGCTCATTCAAGGATTCCATCATTTTTCTATTCTCTATTTTTTTTTATCACTGTCTTCTTTAGAAATACTTAGTATTTCTTTTATTATAGGTATTGCTTCTTTTTTTTTTTAACTTCAGAAATTATTTCTGGTCTGATTTCCTCTATACCTTTCTGTAGTTGTTTCTATATTTCATATGTTATTTTTTCAGAGATTTAAGATTTGTGATTTCCAATTTCTTCTATGCTATTGTCTCATGTATTTGTTCTTTGTGGGCTGGAGTCCTGAGAGCACATTTTGCTCCTTCAGTTTGTCATTTTGCATAGTCCTGCCTTCTGACCTTTGGTGTAGAGCTTTGGTAGAGTTCTTAGCACTAGACCTGGATCTGCCAAGTTCAAAGTTGACCAGGTGGGTGTTCCTTGGGTCTGGCTTCTGAGCTCCACTTCTCCTGCTGCAGTCTTTGCAGGTGAATCTGCTGTTCCAATCCTGGATCAGCTGAATAGGTCTTGTCTCTAGTCTTTCTACAGGAAATTCTGTGGCAGTTTTCCACACTGGGCCTGTCAATGGGTGAAATTCCACTCACATGCCAGGCCTGGTTGCTTCGTCAAATGAGTTTCCAGCGGGCCCAGGGCAGTGTACCTACCCTCACACCGGATTTCCTAATATTGACCCAGTTTTTTTGTTTGTGAAGGAAGTCTTATTTGGTCATGGAATGTGCTTTTCCTAATGTGATATTAGACACACAGTCTCTTGTAATTTGTTTCATGTTTTTGCATTGATTCTCATGAGCAATTATTAGTTTGTAATTTTCTTTCCCTAGTCTTTAGTGTGGCTTTTCCATGCTGGGCATGCTTTGTAGCAGGTTGTAAGTTTTCTTTCCTTTCATTTTCTGATTAATTTAAGCTTCTCTTCATTGTCTTCTTCCTTATATATACTTTTTTTCTCTCTTTTTAAAGAATGGGAAATTATTTAATTATTGGTTTATCTTCAATTTTTCCTGATAAAATATGAGTATACCTGAGCATGATGGTGCACGCCTGTCACCCAGTGTTCAGGGGACTGAGGCAGGAGGGTCACTGCAAGTTCAAGGCCCACCTCAACTACATAGGTAGACCCTGTCTATTCCTCATCCCCCAAAAAAGTTGGTGTAATGAATTTTTCTGATTATTGCTTTAGATGCATCTCAGAGAGTCCCATATGCAATGTTTTCATTGTAATTTCTTGTTTTAAATGTACACTTCAGTTTATATTTCTTCGACTTAAGAGTTGATAATAAAGGTATTAAATTACCAAGTGGAAATGCCCTTCCATTTTTTATTTTTGTTAATAATTGACACTTTCCTTATAATCAGAAAGTGTTTTTTTGCAATATTTCTACATTAGAGAAACTATTGATTTTTTTCTTAACATGATCAGTTGTGAATGTGCTGAAGATTTTTGAGAAGAATATGTTTCTCTGTTACCAGAGTATAAAGTTCAACATCTATCCATAAGGTCTGATTAAATGTGTTGTTTAAGTCTTTCTTTTTACTTACTTTGTTTTTCTGTTGGCCATTATTACTGTTGTAATGCTGGAGCTTGGCCACAGGGCCTCACATGGGCTAGGTGAGCTCTCCATCACTGAGCTACATCTTAGCCTTATTTTCTGTATATTTGCTTTGCATTGCATTATATGAGAATGGTGTGTTAAATGTGTTATTAGTATGTTTCCATCTCTTTTTATATCTCCTGACAACCTTTGTTTCATAGAGGTTGAGGTTGTATTATTTGGCTTACAGATGTTCCTGGGCATGGGAGATAGATCTCCATGCGAATCATAGCTTTTAGCATTGAAAGTGCCCTTTGTTGGTGTCCAGTGGTTGGTAGTTTGCATTCTGTGTGATCTGTTCCTGCTCTTCATTCATTTTTTTTTTTAAGAATTTTTAAAAATTTTTTTTCTTGTTTCACAACTTTTGTTTGTTTATTCATTTATTTTTATGGCCGGCTCAGCCTACCCTGAGGACAGGGCTGGCTCAGCATGTGGTGCCGGGGATCGAACTGTGGTCCCTGCAGCCGCCTAAGCTTTCCTAAGCAAGCAGGCGCTTTAGACCACTGAGCCATCCTGCCAGGCCCTCATTCTTTTGTTGGTAGATTTTTGTCCTATACATTTCTAGCCTTTCTGAATCAATATATTTTAGGTATGCCTTTGGATGTAGCATTATTTGAGTTTTGTTACGGGAACCAAGTGGAGGATCTTTTCCATGTTAAGCCCACTTGTATGTATGTATGTATGTATGTATTCATATTTTTAAAGAGTAAATCCAGAAGCAAAAACAAATAGAGAAAATTACAGAAACAGGATAACATACAATAATACATGTTACAGATTTCCAAAACAGTAGAGTAGCTGATTAGCAATGGCTATATAGTCATGCAAGATTAGACAAATCATTGAGTATTAACACGTGGTTTCAAGAAATTTTAATTTTTTCCTTGTCTTTTTTAAAAAAATTATTTTAAAAACAGTATACTAATTGATAAGATTTTAGAAATGGTACATTTTGAAGACCAAGATGAGAGTTATTCAACCATGGGTTTTTATATATATTACACATTGTTGTCCTTGATGTGGTTGCTAAGATTGCAGATATCAGCATACAGTTAGTCAAGGTGAAAATTCTAAACATTAACTACTATTTTTTTTTGGGGGGGGGGGAGATGTATATTTAGAATTAGCCAGCTGGACTCAGTTTAGATGATTCCAATTTTGTTGGCAACATCCAGTGCATCATAATCAGGAGCCAGTCGAACATACTCCTTCTTCTCTCCATCAGGCCTGATTAGGGTATTGACTTTGGCAACATCGATGTCATAGAGCTTCTTTACAGCTTGCTTGATTTGGCGCTTATTGGCTTTGACATCCACAGTGAACACGAGTGTGCTGTTGTCCTCAATCTTCTTCATGGCTGACTCTGTGGTCAGGGGGAGCTTGATGATGGCATAGTGATCAAGCTTGTTTCTCCTGGGGGCACTCGTCCAAGGGTATTTGGGCTGCCTCCGGAGCCGCAGGGTCTTGGGACGGCGGAAGGTGGGTGATGTTCTTACCTTCTTTCTGTGGCTAAGGATGCCTTTCAGCATGGCCTTTTTGGCCTTCAAAGCTTTTGCTTTGGCTTCAGCTTTGGGAGGGGCAGGAGCTTCCTTCTTCGCCTTCGGCGCCATCTTGGTAAAAAGGCTCTAACTACTATTTTTAAAAAAAAACTGATGGAAGTTATTAGTACAATCGCCTCAGCCACCCTGTCTATACACTTGCATGCTTTTCCTTCCCTTGTTTTTTCCTATCTTTCTTCTTTTTCTCGTCTTCGTTGTTTAATCTTTAAGTTCAGTCTCTTTCCATTTGCTATATCTATTATGTCTTATTTTATTTATTCTCTCAGGTTCTTACACTGGGGAAACAATATGATATTTATACATGAGCCCACTTGTATTTATTGACATGACTGACTTGCTGGCTTGCAATTCTATTGTAATATTTTATAGCTATGTATAGTTTATTTTGTTGTTTCTCAGTAAGATGTATATTTTGTGCTCTTTTATGGACTTTGTAAAATTTTGAGTTTAGAAAGATTTGTATTTCTAGTTTTTATTTATATGTAAATCTATTTAATGTTCTTCACACCCTGTCTTATTAACCCTTCACAGTCTGATTTTTTGTTTCTTTTAGTATTAATATTACCTATTATTTATACAATAAAGAAAACTCTTTTTTTCCTCTTAGTTTCCCAGATTAGATACAGTGTGTAATACTGTATTTGTATGGTAATTAACTTAGCAGCCTAATTTATTACTTTTAGTTCTATTTCACACTCTAAGCCTCTTTACTGGCATTTTCCACATTACTATCTGTTTAAATTAAAGTTTACTACTTTACAGAATCCTCCAGAATGATTAATAAGTACAGAGTAATTCTCGCATGTTGAAAAATCATTTTTTTGAAGCCCTGGTATTTGAAGTTAAACTTGACTAGATGTCTTAGTTACTTTTTGCTCATTGCTGGGACAAATACCCAACACTCAAAATGAAGGAAGGAAAGGTTTATTTAGCTCACAGTTCGAGGAGGTTTCAGTCCATATTCGGTTGGCCCAAGGCTGAGTGGAACAGAGCAGAGAGCATCCAGTTCATGGCGGCGGAACAGCAACAAAATGGCGGCAGAGGCAGCCAGTCAATCAGGGCAGCAGAGCAGCAGCACCAGCTCGAGCCCCAGTCTGTCTCTCTGTCTCTCTTTATATTACATTCAGGCTCTCCACCTTAGCTCCCACCCTAGGCTACACCCATAATCCCAGAAGTACTTCCACCCATAATCCCATCAGTACTAAGACCCATAATCCCAGGGATCATGGATCAAGTCTCAAACTCTAGAAGTCCCTGCCCAATGACTCCATGAGGTTTTGGGGGGACAACTAGACATAAACCATAACACTAGATTATAAAATCTTGGTTCAAAATTTCTTTCAATAAGTTTATTAAAATATTTCTAAAAAAATAAAATATTTCTCCATAATTTTATGATTTCAAAAGTAATAAATATTAATATCATACTCATTTATGACTTTGAAAACAGGACATTGGTCTAATTCCTGTGCTGTTCTAAGTTCATTGATCTTTGTGTACCAACACCTTGAAGACTTGATCTTTCAAATCTGGGATTCTTTTTTTGTTTTGTTTTAAATTTTATTAATGTTAATAAAAAAGAAATAACATTGAGACAGTTTCAAAACACGTTAGTAGGACAACTACAGTAGTTAATACAATGCATATTGTTGTCTTCATAGTGGTTGTTCAGTCTTTTATTTTTGGCTGACTCCGGCTGCCTTAAGGGCAGTTTTGGTGCTACAGGTGGTGCTGGGTATCAAACTGTAGTCCCTTGCCTTTGATTGATTTTGCCCAAACAGGCAGCACCTTAGACAACTGAGCTAACTCACCAGTCCCTGAAATCTAGAACTTTACTAGAATGTGACTCAGAGCTGACCATTCTAGGTTAATTTCATAGGTTTCATGCAAGAACTCCCATTTTAGGATTTTTTTTTTTTTTTTTTTTTTTTTTTTTTGGTCTTTTTGAGACAGGGTGTCGCTATGCAGTTCAGACTTGCCTTGAGCTCACTTTTCTAGTCCAGGCTGGTTTCAAACTCACACTGATCCTCCTGCCTCAGCCTCCCAAGTGTCGGGATTATAGGCATTTGCCACCATGCCTGGCTTTTTCTTTTTTTGAAACGGTCTTGCTATGTAGCCCAGGCTGGCCTTGTACTCACAGTGGAGTCCAGGCTGGCCTTGAACCTATTGCTATCCTCTGGCCCTGCCTCCCGAGTGCCAGGATTACAGGTGTGTACCATTGCACCTGGCTGATTGCTCTCTCTCTCTCTCTCTCTCTCTCTCTCTCTCTCTCTCTCTCTCTCTCTCCCTCCCTCCCTCCCTCCCTCCAGTACTGGGGATTGAACTCAGGACCCTGCATGTAATCTCAAACATTAGTTCCATTTCTTTCTTTTCCCTTCCAGCACTATTTTTTTTGTGCCCCTGTTCTTGCCCTTCCTGCTTTTTTATGTCAGTTCATTTTCCTCGCAGTGTGTGTACTTTTCCTCCTCAGTGCTCCTTATTTTCATCCGACTCTTTCTCCTTTGAACATTCAATGTCTTTTTCATTTTTGAGACAGTTTTGTCTTTCCATGACTTTCTGGAGTTCATTCAACTCATCCCCCTCCCCCTCTTTAATATTTGTGGTAAATTTTGTACTGTGGGTGTCTTTCTCATATCCTCAAATGCTTAGATAATATGTTCAATTATGTTCGGAGTATTACGGCTTTCTTTAATTTGTGGTTGTTTTCTAAGAAGGAAGATTTTGTGGCATAGCGTATTTTTTTGAATTCTAACTCTAGGACCATGGTGGTAAACTGAGGATCGGTGTACAAGTGGCTGTTATCATTGAAAACCCTAAAAGGTTCACATCTCTGGTCTAGGGGCCTCTTCTATTAGTGGGAAGGGTCCTAGCAGCAGTTTATTTGTGATGACTGATGGGAACAGACAGTCCCTGCCACTGGAGGCTTCCTGGACTTGTAGGGCCTTGAGTATTTCTCCTCTCTCTCTTCTTAAAAAGAAAAAAAAAAAAAACTTTTATTCATTTATGTTATGGCTGGCTCAGCCTGCCCTAGTGGTGGGGCTGGCATAGCACGTGGTACTGGGGATTGAACCACGGTCCCTGCAGTTGCCTTAATAGGTACTTTAGACTGCTGAGCTATCTTGCCAGCCCCTTCTCTTTTTACCTGCACCACTCAGTTGCCACAGGGAGCTCCTGTGCTTCCATCTCCTGCCTTCCTCGGAAGCAGTGTGTTCTGAAGAGAGCTTATTTGTCTTATGTTTGTCTGCTTCACCTTGTGGCCTTCAGTGTCCCTTCCCTGTGCCCGTGCTCCAGTGAGCACAGGCGCTTTGCACAGCTTTCACCCTGTGGAGGTCATGTTGGGCACTCTTAGGCTAGCGTCCCCTTTCTCGCTCCTCATTTGTCCTCCTGTGGCCCCGCTGTTGCAGGGAGTATGAGGGCTCTCAGGCTGGGACTTGGCGATCTCCGTTTCTTGGTTGTATTCAGGTGTCAGTGTACCTGGTCATTAAGTTAGCTCAAGAATGTAGCCGACTTCTTTGCTCAGTGTCCTTTGCTAAGGACTCAAGGGCAGTCAACGAGCTACACATTGTCCTTGTCTCCGCTTCCTGGAAATCAGGCTCTACCCCAAGAAATTATTTAAAATGGTTTTTAAATGGTTCAGAGTTTAACACATCTTAATCTTTAAGTGTCTGTTTCAAGGAGTGTTAGAGAACGGTAAGACTAGTGCAATACTCTAAACCCACGATAAAAGGTCTCAACACTGAATAAATCTATTGTGTTAAAGATTCAGCTCAGGGGGCCCAGCGGGATGGCTCAGTGGTCTAAAGCACCTGCCTGGGAAAGCTTGGGCGGCTTCAGGGACCACAGTTCGATCCCCAGCACCACATGCTGCGCCAGCCCTGCCCTTGGGGTGGGCTGAGCCGGCCATAAAAATGAGTGAATAAATAAACAAAGGTTCTGAAACAAGAAAAAAATAAATAAATAAAATTTAAAAAAAAAAAAAGATTCAGCTCAGGATTTGTTGCTGCTACTCTTCCCTGGCTCTCTGCTCTTGGCTGCTGCCGTGAAAGGCTGCTCTCTGCCATGTGCCGCTCTGTCTTGGAGCCGGCTGAGTATGGACTGAAACCTCCAGCAACTGCTGAGAGCACAGACAAAACAACAGCTCTTAGTGTGTAAGTCAGTGACTGATGCAAGGAAGTTGAAGACCTGGAAAATGAAATTGAAGAGGTAAAAGTTGTATTTGAGATGAAAAATCTTGCTTTGAGCAGAATGCAACTTTGAGCTGCTCTTAAAAATGACGTGGAAAAAGGTGACACCCAGAGCAGTGTACTGTATGGATACTATGAAAGCAGTATTGAAGCTAAATAAATCAATAAAGAGATTACAGCAGGAAGCTTGGGAAGTAGAAGAAAAGGCTACTTGGTGTTAGAAAGAAGAGATTACAATTAAAACATGCTTCAGAAAATAAGCTTTTAGAAATACAAGATTCAGCTCAGAAGATACTGCATTAATAATACAGGTAGAAACAAAGCTGTCAGAAGTAGAATTTGCACAGGCAGTGGCAACTCTAGTAGGCGGGGTGCCGTCGTCGGCAGGCTG
The DNA here is from genome assembly GCA_004027025.1 of Myocastor coypus. NCBI lineage: Eukaryota > Metazoa > Chordata > Mammalia > Rodentia > Myocastoridae > Myocastor > Myocastor coypus. Next base: position 20,643 of record PVJA010014380.1, read on the forward strand.
CTGGCAGAGCTATGGACTGGGGGTGCATCGTGGTGGCCCCGGCTAGGGGCAATGGGGCTCCCAGGGGTGCTGCACCAGGCCAGAGGTAGACCAGGGGATGCTCTGCAAACATGGAGCTGTCCCCAGGACCCTGTGCTAGTCAGGGCAGTCAGTTCACTGTAGCTCTAGAAATACACCAAGTCTTGGGACTTTAGGACAGAATACTTTTTCTTTCACATTGGTGGATTACTTTTGTAATTACCTTCTTTAGTTCTTGTGGAAACCAAAACCAAATGCTGTCTTTCCCCAAAGTTACCTGTTCAGAACTGTGTAGATTTGAAATCAATAAAAATAATTTACTGTTCAGGGCCAGCAAGACAGAATTATTCACATGTGAATTATTCATATTGTGTTAAGAAAGTGTGTAACTCGATACCAAGCAAAATATGTTGAAACCTATAACTAGTTTCTTGAACAAAATTTATAGGTTTGTACATTTTCAATAAACCAGTCACAATAGTTTATTATATGAGTTTCAGCCAAAATTGTTTAAAATGACTATTTTAAATCTACAAAGTTAAGTAACTATCAGACAGTGCTAGAAATAATGAGGTTAAATGTAATTGATCGTTCTTATTCCTCAACAGATAAGCTTAAAGTCATCTCCAACATCCTATAAAGTTTTCCAGCTCCACAGGGGTTTGTGTTTGGAGCTTGAGTCTTCTGAAAGCAGATTCGATTAGAGGGTTGGGTGCTTTATGAGACGTCTAATGCAGCACTGTGTTTCCTTCAGAAACGGGCTTGCAGGGCATCAGAAGCCAGTGGACATGAACCGGGCAGCCCACAGGTGACCGCGAGGGTCCTGGGATCCTGGAGTACAGAGGACACAGAGCCTCTACCGAGACACTGCCCCCCTGCACCGTGGCCCCCAGGAAGCCAGGAGAGGCCCAACTCAGTGGTGCGTATGTTCCTGTTGCCACCAAAGCAGTTGTGAACCCATTTACCTATTTTTAAAATATTATGAATAAATACTCATTGTTCTGATGCATGTGATTTGTTAGATTCCTCAAAACGGCGGAAGGAACCCGACTCAGCCTTGCCCGAGATGTATTGCTGGGGAATCTGTAAGTGCATTAACCATCTTGCTGTGACAGAAAAGATAGACTTCTTCTTAAATATTAGATCCATAAAACAAAGTTAATAAAAACCGCAATTACATTTCTAAGGAATGAGTAACATAAATAAAGGTAAAGATTGATCTGAGCTTGGCTTAGCATTCTGTGGAGTACATATTAATTTGTTTCCAACTTCAGATCACAAATAGAAATTGTAAATAAATTCATCTAATATTCTTCCTAAAAAGTGATTTTGGGGAAGGGAATAGTCCATTCTCCTTGGCTAAAAAGGAGAGCTGTGTAAGGACACCCTGGAGAAAAGACCAGATCTTACTTAATTACTTAACTGGGAATCCACATTAGTTTTGTGTTCTATTTGTTTTCCTTGCATGTTTCCACATATGTCACATAAATAATAGATTTCAGAAGAAACACAGTGTTCACACTATCGATTCAGCGTAAAGGGAGGTTAAAAAAATACTGCCAGAGTCAATTCTCAGTCTCCTCTATGGGGTGGAATATCATAAAGTATATATTAGCATAATAATACCTTTGTTATTAATTTTGAACTTACTCTAAGAACAAGTTAATATTTTTTTGATAACCTCTGTAATTCTTGGGTTTTTTTTATGTTAAAGCTGAAACCTTAATATTGCAATAAAAAAGAATTGTATTTAAATTCCACATAAAAACCAAGAATTGGGGTGTGTGTGTGTGTGTGTGTGTGTGTGTTCCTGAGATTGCCCCAAAAGATATTCAAAGAAGTATATTGCTCTGTTTTTGATAAGCAAAGGATTGAGTCCATAACTTACATAGAGACCTTCCGTTGACACATTGCAGGCTGTGTGACTGTGACTGCCATGGTGTGCACTGATGCTGTGCTGGACAAAGACTTAATGCCGTGACATCTGTCATTCATGTGAATCTCATCTGGAGTCATCAGACAAATTTGGAAACAATATTTAATGCTTCTTGCAAACACACCCTGTTATTCTATGCTATATCATCAGAAACAGTTCACGAATTCTACTGTATTCTTTGGTATAATTCTAAACTGTATTAAAATTAAAGATCCACCAATTTAAATTGAGTACATGTAGGTTGATTCACATACCTGCCAGCTTTATCCTGAAACACAAATACTGTAAGTAATACTTTATTTGAGAAAAATGGCCTTGTCTTGCCTTCTTACCTTTTTACTTTAATTTTTTTTCCCCCCAGTATTTGGGCTGAATCCTGGGTCTTGCACTGAGCTTATTTTGAGACAGGATCTCACTAAGTTGTCCAGGCTGGGATTGACTTTCAGATCCTCCTGCCTCAGCCTCCCAGAGTGCTGGGATTACAGGCATGCATAGCCACACCTGCCTACAGCACCCTTTCTTCTTCCCACAGCATTTCAGTGGAACGCGCCTTTGAAATTCCCCCATCTGTCAGAGGCAAACACTTCAAATGTAATGTGAATTTCTAATGCTCTGAGAGGTTCTGTTCTGGCATGAATGGCTCAGAGAAGAAAATAATACTTAGCTCCTGCAACTGATTGGATCATTTTGGCTAATATTCTGTTTGAACAACAGTACCTATTTGATTAGGGTTTTTCCTTCCTTTGTAATTCCCCAAGCTTGCCTCTGTTAGTTTCATAGGAAATGAATCTATGAAAAGAAAACCTACATTGATATGTAAATATCATTTTTTGTTAATGCTCAATATTCTTTTCATCTAAATTTCAGAAACTGACTTTAAAAAATCAGTTTCCTTTTATTTGTAGTTATTCTCAATAAAATTTCACCCAGGCTTGGGTGTTTTAATATTTACACCTACTATTTCTTAAAGTCTTATGTAAATAAAGATTGAAATGTGAATTTGAAAAGTCACACTTCTTGATATTTGAACAGACTATAGCTGCATATATCTTCTTTTTCTAATAATATGGCTAGTTTCTCTCCTAAGCTTTTAAAATAATAAGACACTATTTTTATATTCTAAAACATCAAAGGTTCAGTGTTAAATAAAAAGTAAATAGCAGTTTTTAGAAATGCAAGATCCCAGGGAGTAGTACTTAACAGTAAGTCACCAATGGGCAACATTTCCAAATTTCAGAAGACTTTATTAAATCCAAGGTTCCATTCACAACCGCTGGCCCCTGGACAAAGAGGCGTGCCCCTTCATGGCCCATAACTCCTGGGTAACTTGCAGTGCCTCCCTGGGGTCTGAGAAGAGCAAAGCTTGTGTCAGTGGTAGTCGGTGTGGAATTCCTAACAGGAGACTTGCTTATGATTCTCAGTGTATTGGGGCTTTCCCCCAATAAGTGCCTTGGGATCCTGATCTTAGTCTAAATGTATGGCTGACTGCCAGAGGATGTCAGCTGAGCTGATCAGATCTGCGCTAAATTCCCAATAACGCCAGAGCAGTGAGATGCCTACACTCCTCTGGTGTGTCTATACCTTATTTTAGGGGTTCTTTTTTTTTTTTTGATGGAACCACCGGGGATTGAACTCAGGTCCTTGTGCTTGCCAGGCAAACACTTACTGTACTGAGCTATTTCTCCACCTATTCCTTATTTTAAATTACTGAGATATTTCTTAGATATGCAAAGACTCTTTCTGCAGACCTCAACTCATTTTCCAAGTTTTTGTTTTAGTCTCTTCTGTTTGGTCATGTTCTTTCTCATTGTTCCAGTGGTCTTTATTTTGGGAGTCCCTGAAATGGTTTCTTACAATAATTGCTGTCAGGGTTCAACTCTGGTACACGTGCTTGCTTAGGAACCTGTCCCACCCTGCTCCTGTGACTGGCGATCAGAAGGAACACGGAGAACGTGGTCTGTTGCATGTGGATGTCTGGTCCCACACAGGGCTGGGCTGTGTGCCCGCTGCCCGCACTGTCCAGTGCTGCCAGTCCAGAAGCAGTGTGGGCAAGGGCTGTCCTCAGCAGGCCTCCCTTCCTTCCACAAATGCCCCAGAAGCTGTACATTGCCAGCGCAGAAGGTGTCCTGTTTGGTGTGGCCGATATGTGGAAATCATGCTAATTCAGACCAATTAAGCAAAACCTAACAGGGCTGCCAAAGGACTCCAAAATAATCGAGACAGGATTATTATTTCTGCTTATAAGGCGGAAAACTATGGTAAGAAAGGACTTGGAATGCATGTTGAATGGAGAGAGAACACTTGAGTACTGTACTGTCCAAACGGCATCTTGCCTTAGCCATTCTGCTGCACCTCAGCACTGGAATCCCTTGTTAGGGGACACTGTTTGTGAGTGTGTGTGTGCGCGTGCATGTGTGTGTGTCTGTGTGACTGAGGACTGAACCAAGACCTTTGCACTGAGCTGTATTCTCAGTCCATCTTACTGGGAGATGAGGTCTCGTTAAGTTGCCCAGGCTAGGCTTGAACTTTAAATCCTCCTGCCTCAGCCAGCCTTCCAGAGTGCTGGGGTTACAGGCATGTGCCACTCACTCTGGGATTTCATTGCTTGGCAGGGTGGCCAGTTATCTGTCTTGTTCTCAGCTGTGTTCTCCATTTTGCACCTCACTACCACTGTGGAGACAGCCTGGCTCCTGGTCTCTGGGTCCATGCAGCCTCTGCGAGGTGCTGGTTAGGGAGGCTGAGGCATTTCTCCTTCCCTCTTAGAGCTTCCCCTCAGTCTTCCCTCAAGGGACCCTGCTTCTGCAGGGAGCCCCACTTCAGCTGGTGGCACCAGCTGCTGGGCCTTGTAGCAGGCAGCCTGCCTTTGTCTTTCCTGCCTTTAGGAGGCCGGTGAGGAGTCGGTTGGCCCCTTCCCCTGGGTGGAGGCCGGTGAGGAGTCGGTCGGCCCCTTCCCCTGGGTGACTTCTCTTCCATCATCTGTGTGGTCAAATCTGTGCTAAATTTCTTCTGTTGGAGATACCTTTGAGTAAAAACCTCCAGTACATCAATGGTGCTCTGCGTGTGCCTGGTGGATTGACACAGAGGCCACAAACTGGAGAGAAAAGATGTCCACAGTGTGGGTGGCATCAGGCAGAAGGCCTGTGGCTTGGACAGAGTATAAAGCAAAGGAAGGAGGTCCTCCCTGTTTTTCTTCTTTGGAGCGCAGTCTTTGCCACTGGCCCTGGGGGTGCGTCTGCAGTGGCTTCAGGCCTCCAACACAAACCCTTCAGCTTCCAGGTTAACTCTGTCTCTCCAGTGCACCCCAATCTCTGTACCTGGTTTGGCTTCTGTTTTCTGCTTGAACGTTACCTGGACTGACCAGCTAGAGAATGGACAAATTTTCCTGGCAAACCCTTTGACAGTACCCTCAAGGTTTAGGTCCTTAGTTCAGTAAGCTTGTCATTTTGTAACGCTGGTTTCCTAGTTGCTAGTCGTGCTGGACAGGGAGCTAAGCAAAGCCCTCATAGCTGCAGTTATTATGCTCCTCTGCTGTCTTATCAGAATTGTTACATATGCTGGTAGTGAGTTGTCATGTCAGAGCCAACATACAGCCAGGCATGGTGACACATGCTTATAATCCCAGCACTCGGGGAGAACCAGGCGGAAGGACCTCAAGTTCAAGTCTAATCTGGGCAACTAAATGACTTAACAAGACCCCCATTGCAAAATAAAAAATAGAAAAGGGTTGGGGCTGTAGCTTAGTGCATAGGCCCTGGGTTCAATCCCTAGTATTGAAAAAAAAAAAAAAAAGCCAGCATGAAAATATAATGTTTCCTATGAACTCACTTAGGTTGAATTAGCACTATCAACTTTTTTCTCATTTAAGTGGAAATACTGATGGAATTAAGTATTTCCTCTGTACTGTTCATGTTTTGACATTGACATCCATTGTTTGATAGTTCTGTGTGAGTGCTGTGCATGCTCGTAGTGTATATGTGTGATATGTGTGCTAATACATGTATGAATGTGTGGATTACTGCAGGTGTGCGTTAGAGCAGGAGTGTGGTATGAATGCGGGTTTGTGCATTTTTGTGGGACTTGTATGTGTGGAGAAAGGCAGGAAGTGGGAGCAGAAGTAGGCTGGGGGTGAGCGGGGTTCAGTCTAGACCTGTTGCTGATTCAGCTTGCCCCTGCCGCGGGTACAGCAGAGGGAGCCCAATAGGTTTACTTTGACCCTGGATGGATACGTTTTCTCTCCTTGGCACTCCCTTTTATCTTCAGCTGAGTGACCTTTAAAATACTTGCATTTATTCTATTACCTATCTGTAAATGACATCTTCCATCTGTGTCATCTACAAGTGGTGGGCAGAAGTAGGAACCGTCCCCAGGCTGCTTTCCCTCAACGCTGCAGAGAAATGCTGCCTGCATGTGATAGGGCAGGTCCTAGTGTCAAGTGGGGGACAGAGGCCGGGGATGAGACTGTAGCATTTTGCATGTATTAGTAAAGATCAGTGGGCAGTAATTCATTCTTTGTGTCTATTTCAGCGACACCTGTTCTTGTCAGCTCTTTATTCTTATGTCCTAAGAGCAGAAAGCACAATCATGGAGGAATCAGCAGGAGTGGCATTGATCATTTTGTAAGAATCAAATTGTGCTCCGCGCATGTTCCCCCCAGTTCATTGGTCCATTCCTGTCAGTTTCCAGAGAAGGAAGGTGAAGTCCGTGGCGCTCAGTGATTGGCTTGCCCAGGGCCCACAGGGACCAGCTGCTGGAGCTGTCCTTTGGCTGGCCCATTACCTGCAGTAGGCACGCCTGTGTCCGCATCTCTGAGCACACTGGTGGTGCTGGGACCTGTCACACCCTTGGAGAAGATTGGCAGCAATGTCATGGGTCTTTGTAGATTTCATTCCTAGACCAATGAAAGGTTCTTGGCCAAGACACAGGCTTATACCATGAGAGAATAAGCTGACCGAGAGAGCAGCCTGGCTCTATCAGTATTGCCAAGAGTAAACCCCACGAAGGGCTGGAATCTTCAGCTCTTGCTTCTGACAGCACCTGGCAATGAGTGCTTTCTGGAGAATGTTTTGAAATGATTTTAAAATATTAGCTGTGTTACTTAGGTTATTTCCAGGTTCCAAAGATGCTAAGCGGGTTTAAGTGACTAGAAGGAAAAAACCAAAAATTTTCAACTCAGACTTCCTGCAAACATGTAAGAATGAGGTAATAGAGAAGTTCCCCCTCCTACCTCAGAGAAGTAGAGGTGGATGTTTACAGAAAGCAAATGCAGGGGCCCGGCGGGATGGCTCAGTGGTCTGGAGCGCCTGCTTGGGAAAGCTTGGGCAGCTTCAGGGACCGCGGTTCGATCCCCGGCACCACATGCTGCGCCAGCCCTGCCATCAGGGCAGGCTGAGCCGGCCATAAAAAATGAGTGAATAAACAAATGTTCTGAAACAAGAAAAAATAAATAAATAAAATTAAAAAAAAAAAAAAAAAAAGCGAATGCATAGCTGACGGTATGATAAATGAGAAGACTAAGCAAAAGCAGAGCACTAGGCATAGACACATTCCGTAGTGATCACCACAGGGTCTTCGTCTTTATTTGGGCACTAGAATGGACCTGCGGCCTAGGGATGGAATCCCAATATCCAGAGATACTCTAACAGATGTGTGGTAGGTAGGATTTGGGCCCTTTCATAAAGTTCTGGCTCTTGAAGATCTGACTGTACCTTAAGGAAGACTAGAAATTGAAGTAACGAGTAGTAGCTGGGTATCGTGGTGCATGCCTGTGATCCCAGCATTTGAGAGGCTGAGGTAGGAGGATCTCCAGGAGCTAAGGCCAGCCTGGACTGCATAGTGAGATCCTGTCTCACAGAAACGAAACATCAAATTCCAATCAGTGCCCAGGTTTGAGCTTACTCTGTCTCAGTGGCATAAGGCAAACACCAAAGCATTAACATAAAAATAGATCCACACCATGGAGTCTTTTAAGACTGGATAGTAGCCTAAAGTGGATAGTAGATGAGCAATTATCCTATAGACATGATTCTACCATCCAGTGTTTATAGGATTCAGAGATAGACAGCCTCACTGATGTGATGCCATCAAAACTGGAAGCCACACAAATATATATAACTGTGGAAGTCAGGAAATATAGCGAGCAAGAAAATCTAAATAAGGTCTGAAGTAATGACCTGAAGTTTGCCACAAACTGCTTCACATTTTAAAACATGATTAAAGAAGAAATAGCGGCATCCTTAAAGAAGGCAATATAAAAACAATTGGAAGATTTCAACGAATTCCTAGAAGTCAATAATACATTCATGGAAGTTAAAACTCAGACAAATATGGAGTTAGTGAATTAGAAGATAGTTCTGAGTAGAGAGGGAGGGAGGGACAGATGACAGTTTATTAGGAGTTCTAGGGGGAACAATTGGGAGGTTGAAAGGAAACCCAGAAGAAAGGAAGAGTGGCTGAAATAGTTGACTGAGCAACTAGTGTGTCCAAGCAACTTTGAATTAGAAGAAAAAGTGACACATCTTCTATCAACTGCATCACAAGGTTATAATTAATATAATCTGTTACTGGCTCAGGCACAGAGAAGTTGACCAGTGACACAAATTTGATATCTTTGGGCATGAATATATGGTGGTTAGAAGGCATTATAAATCAGTTGGGAATGACAGGGTGTACTACAAATTGTGCTGAGATCCTAGACTAACCATTTATGGGGAAAAATAAAATTAGGTCTTACTTTCCACAAAGCTCAATTCTAGGAGGTATAGGAAAGAGTAAAGAACATAAATACGGGCTGAGGAGATAGATAGCTCAGAAATCTAAGCTCCTGCCTGCTAAGCACAAGGCCTCGAGTTTGAGGTTCGATCCCCAGTACCTCATGTTGTGCTGGACACTGAAACAAGACGTGGTGGTGCATGCTGGTAATCCCAGCACTAGAGAGGCCGAGACAGGAGGATCACTGAGTCCAAGCTACATAGTGAGACCCTATACCAAATACATACATACATACATACATACATACATACATGATTTTTAAAAAGGAATGTAAATATGCCAATGTAAAAGAAAAATAGAAATCTACTATACCTTTACCAGAAAATGTAGGAGATACATACATCAGGACTGCATTGCATATGAAAATTACACCACTGCAAGGAGGAAACACATCTGCACTGCACAAAATAGATCAATCTCTTTATATAAATTCACTGCTCAGTAGACAAATGGGCAAAGCAATTAAGAGCCAAGGAAGCTCAAATAGCCAATAAGTGTAAGTAGAGGCTCAGCCACACTAGAAAATCCTACAAATTAGATAATCAAATTAGAAAAAGTAAAAATGCACAGTAATATATTTGAGCAAGCATGTGAAATTACAGGATCAGCTCACTTCCTTGGAGACAGTATAAATAGGTACAGTGTCTTGGAGAATAAATACCTAGGGATAGTTTGGGAGGGCTTTTTCCCTGGCATAGAATGCACAGTTCTGTGGCCCAATAGAAGTCCAAGAAAATGTGTGCAGAATATTTTATTATAGCATTATTTGTGTGAGAAAAAGCCAGAAACAACTTAAATGCTCATGAATAGAGGAATGGATAAATAAATTTAGGCATACTTGCTCAATAAAATACTACAAATAGAAGTACAAATGTATAAACTAAAAGCAGAAGCCACAGGAGAATATATATGTAGAATTATACCATTTAGATACAATTAATTAATTAGTTTGATACTAGAGATCAAACAAGGGACCTTACAATTTCCAGGCAGCTATTTATGCCACTGAGGTATCTTCCTGGCCCCTTACATACAATTTTTTTTTTTTTTTTTTTTTGTCTTTTTGAGACAGGGTCTCGCTATGCAGTTGAGGCTGGTCCTGCGCTCACTTTTGTAGCCCAGGCTGGTCTCGAACTCGCACCAATCCTCCTGCCTCAGCCTCCCAAGTGCTGGGATTACAGGCGTGAGCCACCACGCCCGGCTACAATTTTAAACATAGAAAACACTTATGCATATCTAAGAAAATTTACAAGAATGATAAGCATCAAATTCAGAATAATGGACTTGGGGCTAGGGTGATAGCTCCGTGGACTAAGCACTTGCTTAGGCAAGTACAGGGACAGGGATTTGATCATCTGTACCACGTGCCACACTGGCCCCACCTCCAGGCACACTGAGCTGGTTTGGTGTTGTACATCTATAATCCCAGCAATGGGGAGGCTGAAAACAGGAGGATCAGTATGGTAAGTCTCAACTATGTAGTGAGACCCTGTACTGAATGAATGAATGAATGAATGAATGAGTAAAATATCTTTTAAAAAAGAATAATGGGCTTATTTTTATTGGGAGTAAGAATATAGGCTGGGCATGATGGCACACTCCTGTAATTCCAGCACTTGGGAGGCTGAGGCAGGAGGATCAGTGTGAGTTTGAGACCAGCCTGGGCTACAAAAGTGAGCTCAAGTCCAGCCTAAACTGCATAGCAAGGCCCTGTCAAAATAAGACAATAGATAGATAGATAGATAGATAGATAGATAGATAGATAGATAGATACTTAGACGGCAAAAGGTACTTCAACGAGACCTGTAGTGTTTATCTTGTAGGTTATGTGATGGTTTGTGAGTGTTTTTGATGCTGGTGTCTGTACCTTTCTTGTATGCTGGAAGAATTATGAATTTGTGGTACAACATTTGCACACATAAATGCATCTTGGTGAAATTCAGGTTACATCAAAGAGGAAGATCTGTAGAGCTGCTAGAGAAATGATTGCTGACGCATGAAGGGACAGTCATCTGGCTGACACAGGCCTCTGGTTAGTAACAGCAGGTGCCAGAACACCTCAGAGTACTGTTGTTGAAATGTGCAGGGGCCTGCGGCTGTGTGAAGTGTTTGAGCAGCTGCCCTCTGCCTAGAGCTGCGAGGGCCAGTGGGGTGTGGTTATCCCCCCAGCCCCCAAACCTAGTTACCAAAATTGACTCTAGCAGACCAAGAGCAGTGGTGAAACTGGGAAAGTTATTAAAAAGTTATTGCTCTTAAGGTACTTTTTATACTTCACGGAAGGATTTCTAATGTTGAAGAGACAAGAATGCTTGCTATTGCTGTTTCTGTCCTGGGCGCTAGGGTTCTGCTATAGCTAGCATCCTAAGAAGAAAGAACTAAACAGTGGGCATAAGAAGTAGCAACGGAAACAACCTGAAGCGTTGTTTCCAAATGATACTATTATCTGCATGAAAATCTACAGATAAACTGCTAGAATTAGTATTTAGCAAAGCTTTGAAGAGGAACACTCTTAGGCAGTCCATATTAGAAAAACAGTCTCATTTATTTCCTCGGGTAGCTGCGGGTTACTACCTAGTGTCCTATGAACTTCCACACTTACGCAGGTCTTTTGTACTTCTTCCCTAGGCAGATCTGAGTTTCAGTTTGAAGGAAAGTTGTGCTGCAGACACAGCCCTTTGAGTCTTCCTTGGAGCACTGTGGCTAGAGCACCTTCTGGCTCCTGACTTATGTCATCTCTGATGAAAAACCAACTGTAGTGGCACGGTGGATTCCTGTTCATGCTACATCACTTCTCCTTCTCTGTTTCCAAGGTTCTTTGGTCTTAACTGTGTCGTGATATGTCTAGGTGTGAAGCCCTTTCTGCTTATTCTGCGAGTTCACTGAGTTTCTTGAGTACATGGACTGTTCTTTAATAAATTTAAAAAACTTACTGCAGTATGTCTTTGTCCCTTCCTGTCTTCTCCCTCTGAGACTCTTAAGTGTGGATTGGTATATGTCTGATGATGTTCCACAGGTATCTAAGACCGTGTTCATTTTGGTCATTTTTTTTCTTTCTGTTCCTTGAACTACATCATCTCAGTTCATTTCAGCTTCACTGGTTCTTTCTTTAGCCTCTTTAAGTCTACTAGTAAATTTTTATTTCAGTATCATACTTCTCAACTCTAGATTCTCCATTTTTCATGTATATATGATTTCCTTATTTTTCCTGTCCATTTGGCAAGGCATTTTTCTCATATTTTTCTTCAGTTCTTAATCATGGTGTCCTTTAATTCTCTGAACATAATCAAAATAGCTGATTTAAACTCTTTGTCTTGGGCCAGGGAGATAGCTCAGTAGCATAAGTGCTTGCCTGGCAAATGCAAGGTCCTGAGTTCAATGCCCAATACCTCAAAAAAAAAAAAAAAAAAAACTTTGTCTAGTAAGTCCAGTGTCTTGATTTACTTTGTTATCCTTTCCAGATTTACTTTCTATCTTTCACTGTCCTCTGCCCTGAAGGCCAGCCTGTATGGTCAGCATCAGCAGGGTGCTGGAGCTGTCTGACATGTCTTTGGGTTAGCCACTGGGGCAGGCAGTGAGAGAATGGAGGAAGAGGGAGGTGAGGGTACTTCCTAGGTCGCTTGGTCAGTGTCACTTCCAGTAAGCCAGCAAGCCGTAACATGTTATCCTTCCAGGTTCTGGGACTGCTTCTTTCTCTAGAATCCCCTTAGTCTAGCCTTATACAGTCTTCTGCAGCTCCCGTCTACAGGGTTTTTTTTTTTTTTTGTTCATTTTGTTTTGTTTTTGTTTTTTTATCGTGGTACTGAGGATTGAACTCAGGACCTTGCGCTTGCCAGGCAAGCACTTATTCCACTGAGCTATCTCCCCGGCCCCTGTGAATACAGTTCTCTGATCAGCTCTTTGTGAATTCTGTTCTCACATACCACCTACTTCCCGCTGAGGCTGATTGATGCAGAAGGCTCACACTCTCCTGAAGTAGCAATGACTTCTGAGAAAAAAGGGAGGAAGATGAGTAAGTGCAAGGCATGTTAAATTTGCATGGGGCGTGTATAAGTAGACCTCATTAGACAAAGAGCTATGCAAGTAAAATAAGGCTGATTATCTTAGAAGTCCTGGCTTTCACTGTAGGCCTTTGAAGAAACTCAGCCTTTGCTAAAAGACCCTGTTTTAAGCGAGTAAAGATGAATGTGCTCGTAAGGAGGATTCCTCCGGCAATGTCAGGAATCACAGCCATTTCTAGCTCACAAAGGTTGCTACTATTATGTCACAATTATTCAAGGACAGGCAAAGAGCAACCTACAAAACCAGGATCCTACACATTAATGAAACAACAGTTTTCATAAAAAGGCAAAGTGAAGCTTGCCAGAGTCACTCTTCCCTACTACGCACAGGCTGCACTGTAAGTAGGTTTACCATAGGTGAAAGTATCAATATGGTCTTTCATGTGACAACTTCTAGTGGAACAAGGTACGTACCTTTTGGGCCTTCTGGTTCTGTTGATCCCTCAGACAGTAAGGTAGAGCCCAGTGAGGCGGGTTTCATGGTATAAAGCAACATAGAAGACTTGGGACTTGAGTCCTGATAAGTTCCCTCTGAGAGAAGCTGAAGGGACCACAAGGGTGAGGGCAGACCTGTCCCTTGAGAAATCGGCGGGGAATATGTTTCGCAGCAAACGCAGAAGCAGCGGGACCTGAGTCCCTTTCATTTCCCGTATCAGAAGCACATAAACACTCTGTCAAAAAAGTATTTATGTCTTGGTTTGTTAAAAAAAAATTACTGGACCTATGCGTTGCCACACTGTTGCTTACCAGGTCGCTCCTCAAGTGTAGCCAAGCGGAAGCCAAAGCGTTTCAGTCAGCTGTCATAAAGCTTATAGCCAAGGCACAGAGAGCTGTGCTCTTTGAGGTCTGTCAAGTTGCAGAGCCAGGGTCCGGCCAGTCATTGTCAGATGCGCCCGCAGTGGCTGGCATGGGTCATCTGTAGGTCACAGTGTCCCAGGCCCTCAGACTTCACTGCTTGTGTAGGTCAGGGACACACCAGAACCCTTTTTGGGTATCACTGGGACATGGTCTGTGAGAGACACTTGACACCCTGGCATGTGCCAGGGAGAGGGAGCAGGGTGATGTGGGGACTTGGTGTCTTGTCAGGAAGCAGAGCATAGGAGAAAAGGTTCCCACAAGCGGTGTCTGAACGCGAGGCCTTGGCTCCCAGTCCTCCTCGTGGTGATGCGGGTCTCTGTCTCACTCCCTGGGTCTTTCCTTTCTGCCTCCAGCATGCTTTTCAAGTGTATCTCCTGGAACAGGGAAGGAGCAGGAGATAGCTCTGTAATTACCTTAGTAATTTAATGCATTTGGTTCTGTTTATAGATCTGTGTGACGGTGATGACAGGGTCATTGAGGATGAAATTAATTTAAACAACATTGTCCCTCCTCGTTGCTCTCTCCCCTAAGAGTGCTCTTGGCTCCTGCCCAGTCCTCTCCAGTAGCACTTCAGGTGACCTCCCAAGCTTCTCCTGGGCTATGCCTACAGCATGCGAGGGGCCGCCTGGCAGAGGCAGGGCCTGCGCACTCCTCGCCTTCTGGAGGCCTGATGTGCATTGGACTAAGGGTGATCTTAAGAACTACAGGAAGAAACTTCCCCTCTTCCCTAGTTACAGAAAGCACTGCACACACTGCCCTCGGCCCCAGGGAGCCTGACCTCTCACACGTGGCCCCTCCTTGCCACGCGCTGTTGCCGTCCTAGCTCCTGCCATCACTGGTGGCTTCTCCAAGTCTGAAATGTTCTGACCTTGTGCTGTGCTTGCTGTCTGCGGCCTTACTCCACTGTGGCCCATCCAAGGTCCCAGCCTGTGTCGGGCCCTCCCAGCCTGCCATCAGGTTCGGGTGTCCCCTTCCCTTGCTCTTGTAGCACTTTGATCTCCTGAAGCAGCCGTCAATGTGAAGTAAGTTTACCTCCAGCCACCAGTCCTTCCAGACAGTGCCCAAGTCTCTCCTGTCAGGTGCCCAGGGCTCAGCGCTGTGCCCACCTTCTGGGAAACACGTCATTGAGGGCTGAGTTGCTTTGTCCCCATGACATCTAGCCCATCCCATCCTTCTTAGGGCCTCTACTGGCCCAGGAATCCTGCCGCTGTCCTGAGAAGTCTTTGTGGGCAGGGGTGCCATCCTGACCCTGCGTGGGCTCAGAACCACAATGCTGTGTGCTGGTGTCCATGGCCACTGGGACAGAGATTTCTAGATGGTGACAAGGCCTTTCACTGCACAGTGGTGTGCTGTGTGGCGCAGTGTTGGCCCTCAGCCCTCCGGTTCTGAGTCTGCAGGCAAAGGGGAAGACACCGCGGCCTGTTTCTGAGTGGGGAGGGCCACAGAGGCCCCTGTGGTGGCAGTTGCAAGCCTGGGTTACCTGCACATGTCCCCAGTGAGGAGCAAGCTGCCCCCATTTTATCTTGAATCTTGATTTAATTTTATTTTTGTGTGTATGGTACTGGGAATTGAACTCACAACCTTGTGCTTGCCAGGCAGACACTGTGATACTGAGCTGTGTTCCCAGCCCTTGATTCAATATTTACATAACATGATTATTAAAACTATGACCAGGTAAATGTTTTTAAATCTTTAAATTTATTTATAAATATTAATTTACGCTACTTATGCAGATCAATAGGTTTTATACATGTGTATGTTGGGCTTGTATCACCCTGTTGACTATAAATTATATTTTCATTCTTTTCTTCCTATAGAAGGGCTATAACATTTACCATTTACTGAGAACATTGTGTGTGCCAGGCCAAGCATTACTGGAAATCAATCCTTCCTTCTTTCCTTCCTTCCTTCCTTCCTTCCTTCCTTCCTTCCTTCCTTCCTCTTTGTTTTTGTTTTTTTTTGTTGTTGTTATTGTTTTGTTTTGTTTTTTTTGAGACAGGGTCTTGCTCTACAGTTCAGGCTGATCTTGAGCTCACTTTGTTTTTTGTTTTGTTTTGTTTTGTTTTGTTTTGTTTTTTGTGGGACCAGGGTTCGAACTCACGACCTTGCACTTGCCCAGCAGGCACTTGTGCCTCGGAGCTATCTCCCCAGCCCCCTTTGAGCTCACTTTGTAGCCCGGCTAGCCTTGAACTCAAAATGATTTGCCTGTGTCTTACTGGAGCACTGGTATTACAGGTGTGCACCACCATGCCTGGCTTGGAAATTCTTTAAATAATGTACTTACAGTGAGCTGTTTAGTAATATACCAAGAAATACATATTCACCTCAGCAATTAACACATTGTTTACAAGTGTCATTTTAAGTGCAGTGATTTTTTTTTTTTTCCTTTTCTTTTTTTGAGGTACCAGGGATTGAACTCTAGACCTTGTGTTTGCAAGGCAAGCGCTTATACCGATGAGCTATCTCCCCAGCCCCCTTAAGTGCAATGATTTGTGTTGGTGAATTTGGCCAGCGTGAACTCACCCGATGTGATTTTTTATTTTCACAGGGGCATTTTAACCATACCGAGAATCGCTAGAAGATGGAAATGGGCCAAGGGAAGATTGTAGTTCTAATTCTGAACCCTCAAACCCCTTGCAGATGGGCTTGGGCAACCACCCGTCCACACAGCAGCCCAGCACTCTGTTGGGGGTGTCCTCCCCGCACACAAGCACCGGGAGCATGCAGCACTTCTGGAGAACCCCCAAGTTGCGGAGTTTCTGCAGCCGCCCTTCAGATGCGTCTTACCTGAGAGCAAGATCAGCTGCATTACTTAAAACTGTAAAGCACTGTGTGTCCAACTTCCCATGAGGCTTAGGAACCCTATGGCTTGTGGAATTGTGTCCAGATGTTGCCCTGCTTTTGTACTTTCATATTGCTTCATGGATATATCCCGAACTGCTCACATACTTTTTAATTAAAACATTTATTTTTATATTATAAAATGCTCTATTATCTTGAAGTGAATTTCACTGAACATTACTGTGCAGTCGGTATGCATCATCCTCCAACTGAAGTTATGGGCCCTTTGATATTAAATGGAAACTGCTCATTTTCTCTTGGATTTTCAGGGTTTTGTCTCATTGTGGAATCTGGTGTTATTTCCCCTGGATTTGGCGACTTCTCAAGATCTCCTGTTTTATGACAGTCCTAAAGAGGTCATGGGGCCATAGAATTGATCTCCAGTGCTACAACCTTCCAATAGCAGAGGAGGCCCCCATCCTTGGTGTAAATCCGTTTACATCCCGTTGCTCAGGGGTCAAGTTCCCTGCCACGGAGGCCTTCAGCAGTGATGTTTAGAGACCCACAGTGACCCATAAATGGCCATGGTACACAGACATGGGGAGCTCCGCACTGGGAAGCCGGGTAGAGAGACGTGACATTGGAAGGAAGCTGGCACCGTGCCCTCTGGGGTAGGGATTAGCCAGAGCCACTGGACACACTGCAGTTAACTCCCATTAAGGTGCCAGCCCTGAGAGTGCTACCCTGTGCTCACAACCAGGTTCCAAAGGTGAGATCGAGTGCTGGGATCTGTAACCTTAGGGAAGCTGTAGTTTTCTTCAAGCTGGCCAGAATTTGGGAACCACCGACTTGACCACAAATTCCCAGAACTCTGATTATTAAGAGAATACTGGCTAGGGAAAGCTTGTCATGGCCTCCTCAGAGACGTGACATCAACGTTTCCTCAGCGTGTTCAGTTTAGTCATAAGTGGGCCACAGGTAGGAAGCGTGGACACCCAGACTTGCTGCCCACCTTACCTGGGCCGTGCCCATCTCGTCACCCGCCCTCATCTCCTTGCCCAACAGGGATCCACATGTGGCCATATTGTCCTAGGCTGTGGCACACCGCAGGACCAGTGTCATCAAAGACAGTTCTGACATGAAGGAGACGGTGGCAGGGACGGAGGGTGGTGGGGAGGATGTTTTCTGGGTGACTTCAGAGAGCCCTCAAGCTGGATTCTTCCAAGGTACAATAGGATCACAGGAAAGTTTGAAGGGCGAGAATCCAGTATAACCACTAATGTGATAGGAGACAGAACTCGGGCAGAGAATAGAGCGATGCAGGGTGTCAGTTACGTGCTGAGACAAAACACCCCACACTCAAAGGAGGAAAGGGTTATTGTGGCGCACAGCTTGTAGAGGTTTCAGTCCGTATCTGGTTGGTTCCAAAGAAGGCTATCGCGGCAGAGCGGTATACAAAGCAGAAATAGTTCATTCCAAGCAGCAGCGGGTAGTGAGCCCAGGCTACATGCCTTTTGATTGGTATGGCCCATCCTCGGGGCGGGGCTCCCAAGATCCACACCCAGGGTCACAGCTCCACCCACAGCCACACACCCTGAGCCAGCACCTTCACAACTCCCCTGTATGACTGTGGGGGGCTCTGAGGGGCCAACTAAACAGAAGTCTTAACAAGGGGCAGCTGTACACGCAGCTGCAGCTTCGCTGGCTTGCTCACCTCCCGCTCCCCACTGCCCTGTAGCCCATTTACTAAGAGACCTACACCCGTCTGGTCCAGAGGATAGACACTCCTACTCCCGCCCACTCTGCCATTGCAGCCGTCACAGATGTCCCTCACTGCCCCCTCTCTCCGCACCTCCCCAGCTTTGGAGCCATCCCTGGCCACAAGGGCAGACTTTTCCTTCCTTTCACCCCAGTCCCACTCCTCCAGCCCCAACATCTGAGAAGTGATGAAGACTATCAGCATTTAGGACTGATGTTAAATGGCCTTGTCTGATGATAAAAGTCATCCTTGTCCACACGGAAAATACAGGAAGGAGCACATTGTTACTCAGGTGACCACCACTGGCCTGCCACGTGGTGTCCTCCAGAAAACGACCCTTTATTGGTTTTGCCAATGTCCCTCCCTCATCATCATAAGCAAATGCCACCATAAAGGTGGCAGTGGCTTCTGCATGGTAACAGTCAATGCCATGGCCCTTCATGGGCAGCCCTACGCATGCCTTCTCTGGCCAGGCTGTGGGTAGTAGGCAGGGAGCTGTGGTGAGGTCTCTACCTTGAGGAAGACTGGCAAAGGCCAGGTGCTGGCAGGACCAAGGCAAGCCATCCTCTGCAGGACCTGCCCTCCCCACCAGATGGACTCGTCAGGCCTCAGGTGCTGACGCAGACGAGCGCATGAGCAAGGCCCGCATAGATGTTGCTAAACCGGGTGTTGGCGTACCCCGTGATGAGCATGAAATGGGATTATCCCTTCAAAGTGCTCCCTCTTTGTTTTCTTGTCAAAAAAGGAAGAATAGATATTTTCTCACACCCTGAGGAAATACACTAAGCATTATCATACATATGTCTATTATATAAAATTTCAATTTTCTCTTAATAAGCTGCCTATACCTTCTACTGATTTCACAAAATAAGTATTTAAGCAGCTTCTTAACCAACATATTAAAGACTTCAGAAAATTCAAAAGCATGTTGAATTGTTAACAAAAAAGACATGTTAATGTGATTCAAAATATTTTGCTCCTTTTAAAATAGTTTATTTCTAATTTTTTAAACATTAAAACTATTGGAAATTGATACTTTATTAAAGAAAATTTTTTTAAATTTTATTTTTAATTCAATTTTATTTTGAAAAGTAAGAACAAATCAGAAACAAAGAGAGAAACAAGGCAACATACAACAATACGTATGTTACAGATTTTCAAACCAAGAATAGCTGGTTAACAGTGGTTGATAAGTGCCAGCAAGATAGCTCAGTGTACTAAGCACTTGCTTAGACAAGTGCCAGGATCAGAGTTCAATCCCTGGCACCACATGTCACACTGCCCCCGCCCAGTGCACCAAGCTGCCAATGGCATCCAGGCATGGTGGTGCATGCCTGTAATCTCAGCACTAGGGAGGCTGAATATGGGAGGATCACTATGAGTTGGAGCTGTATAGTGAGAAAACCCTCCACAAAACAAGTCAATAAACAGTTGATATATTATCTCTTTTATCATCAAATCTCTTACTCAGATTAACAGATACAGTTACATAAGACTGGACATACGGTTGAATATTACCTGTTTTCAAGAAATCTTAAATTTTTGTTCTTATCTCTAGGATTTCTTAAAAACAGTAAGAAGTCATGAGATATCTATCTAGAAGCTACTAGATGATACAAAGAAGAGTAGTATAAGTTTGATTGGAGTTGACCAAAATGTCGGAAATAGCACAGATGCCATGTAAAAATCTGTTCACAGATACCATGGAAAGAAACTGCCCTGGAAGGGAAAGATATTTTGATAAGCATATAATTGAGACCTATAGAACTCCAACTGGTCATTATCAAAACAAACAAACAAACAAAAAAAAAATATATATATATATATATATATATATATGTCATTGTATAATAGTCAAGATTCCATAAATTCAACATAAGAGAATATAAAAGCTGTATGAAAGCCAGGCGTGGTGGCTCACACCTGTAATCCCAGCACTCGGGAGGCTGAGGCAGGAGGATCAGTGCGAGTTCGAGACCAGCCTGGGCTACAAAAGTGAGCTCAAGGCTAGCCCGAACTGCATAGGGAGACCCTGTCTCAAAAAGACAAAAAAAAAAAAAAAAAAAGCTGTATGAGAGAACAGATAAATCATGCATTAAAAAACGCTCAGAACCACAACAGACCTCTCAATACTTCTCAAATTGAGGAGAGCTTAGAGTGAAGTATTTCAAGCCACAAAGGAAAAGAACTTCTAACTCAGGTTGATGGACTCTGCAAAACTATTCTTCAAAGTTGATGGAAAACTAAGACACTTCTCTAATAATTAAAATGAAGCAAAATTAAAAATCATTGTGTAGCAAAATCAACAGAAGTGCAAAATGCATATAGTCTAGAACCTCAAACTACTTCTTACTATTGTGCTTGATCAACACACTGGCTAGATACCAATCTACAGATCACTTTTTTCAGACTTGTGTGTGTAGTCAAATTTGGTGAGGGAGTATTTAGAATTTCTAGGCTTCTGGGATTCAAGAAATCTCCCAAGGGCTGAGAGGAAGTGCAGAAGTGGAGCATTTGTCTAGCGTGTGTGAGTTCCTGGGTTCTATCCAAGCCTTAAGAGGAAAATGAGAAAGGAAGGGGGAGAGTGGGAGAGGGAGAGGGAGAGGGAGGGAGGGAGGGAGGGAGGGAGAGAGGGAAAAAGAGAGAGAGGCTGAGAGGAAGAGAGAGACAGACAGAGAGGCAGAGACAGAAAGAGTAGAAACAAGAAAATCATAAGAAACATAACCTGCTTTTCTATCATTCACAGTACCTGAAGGACACGGCATCATTTACCAATACAGCATACTCCTGCTACTCTCCAAGCGATCATACTCACAAGGACGCTTAAGGTCAGACTAGATGTGTGTGAAACAGGCACTTTTTTTATGTCTCATACCAGCTACATTTCTGCATAAACTGAACAATTTGTTCTTATTTTCTTTAACTCTAGGCTTAAGTTGTTATTTTTCTTCTTTAAATTTTCTTATAATTTATTTTTTAAAATTTTATTAATTTTAATAAATGACAATGAGACAGCTTCAAAACACGTTAGTAGAACAGCCACAATAATTAATACAATGCATATTGTTGTCTTCATAGTAGTTGTTCAGAGTACAAGATGCAGATATGTTAACTTTTCTAAACACTATTAGTACAAGTATTTCTTCTCAGTGAACTAAGAGAAAGTAGTTATATGTATAGTCCAGTAGTCCGTAATAGTAGTGGATTATCAGCAGAACTGGCAATGTCAGAAGCTGTTGACTTAAGCCTTTTACAGCTCAGCATATTAATATGGCTTTATTCTTTATACCTTATGGCTAAACTTTTCTGCTGGATATTTAAGTCCAAGTTAAAACAAGACCTATATAACAAAAAAGTGTAACTTTTGCATCTGACAAGGTCAGTCAAATCCCTTCAGGATTTACCCTGAGATCATGTACAGTGTTTTGTAGAACTTTTGTCAGTGTCAGCCATCTGGATGAGCCATGACCATTGCTTGACCAATTTGCTCTCTGTGAAAGCCTGAGAGAATGTTTTCTCTCTAGGTGACTCTCCTTAGGCACACTATACATTGTCGATTCCTTTCCACTGTGGCCCCATAATCTCCTTGAACAGAAAATTTGGGATACCACTGAGTTATAGGTTGTTATAGTACAGGTTCTCTTATGTCCTGAGTCCTCACTGACCTAGAAGGGCTAGGGCCAAAATATTGACTTAGTAGCCCTTCTTTTTCTCTAATTTTTCATCTGTAAACTTACATTCTTTTTTTTTTTTTTTTTTCTAGAATAGAAAATTTATTGGGAAAGAAAGCTTCTGTCCAAGAGGGGAACACAAGGGGGGCCCGAGTGGGTTGCCCCTGTTTATTATGTTTTTAAGGGTAAAAATAGCAGGAAAAAAAAAAAAAACAGTGGCAAGGGCACATATAGTACAGAATTTCAAGACAAGAAAAATTTTAACAATGGTTGCATTACATATTTTCATCATCAAATCATTATAGCTCAACAAACATAAGTATGTAAGACTGATCAAACAATTAAGTGCTGACAATTTCAATAAACATTAATTTTTTTAACTCTTCCAATTGGATTTTGAATTTAACTCACTCTTCTAAAACACAAAAATTATAGGGGTTGAGACTGCAGAAAACACAAGGTCCTGAGATTGATTCCTGGTGCCACTCAAAATTTATTTATTAATTTATTTCTTCTTTTGGGTCCTTAAACTAGGGAGACTATACGATATTTGCATATGTAGGTCTGGTTTATTTCATTTATGAGTATACGTTCAATATACATCCATTTATATATGAAGTCTTCTAGTTTCCTATTCCATATAGCTGAATAGTATTCCATTTTATGAAAATACCATATCTTTTTCAACCAATCTTCAGATGATGGGCATTTTGGTTGTTTCCAGGATTTAGCTATCACAAATTGTGCTGCTATAAACATAGGTGCACAGATATCACTATGATATGATGTTTTCAGTTTTTCTGGAAAAATTCCCAGTAGGGGGATAGCTGGATTGAATGGGATTTCCAGCTCTAGTTTTTTAAGGAGTCTCCACACTGCTTTCTATAGTGGTTGCACCAGTCTGCATTCCCATCAGCAGTGGAGAAGTGTTCCTTTTTCCCCACAGCCTCTCCAACATTTATTGTTGGTTGACTTGATAGTAGCCATTCTTTCTGGGGTGAGATGGTATCTAAGTGTTGTTTTGATTTGGATTTTGCGAATGGCTAGTGATGTGGAGCATTTCTTCATGTATTTATAGGCTTCTTGAATTTCTTTCTCTGAGAAGTGTGTGTTCATCTCAGATGCCCTTTTCTGGATTGGATCTTTGAACTTTGGGACCCTAATGGTTTTTAGTTCTTTATAAATTCTAGATAGAAGACCTTTGTCTGAATATTTATTGGTTAAAATTTCTTTGAAATTTGTGGGTTGTCTTTTCACTCTGTTGGTAATTTCTGTTGACATGAAAAACTTTTCAGCTGGAGGAGGTCCCATTTGTTGATTATTTCACGTGTTAAACGTGCATTTTTTAAAAACATGTATTTTAGCCAGGTGTGGTGGCACATGCCTGTAATCCCAGCACTTGGAAGGCTGAGGCAGGAGGATCAGTGTGAGTTCGAGACCATCCTGGGCTACAAAAGTGAGCTCAAGGCCAGCCTGAACTGCATAGTGAGACTCTGTCTCAAGAAGACAAAAACAAAAACAAAAAACAAACAAAAAAACTGTGCATTTTGGTTCTTGTCCATGAACTCTTTGCCTACCCCAATGTCTTTAAGATTTCCTCCGACTTTCTATTCCAAGAGGTTTAGGGTTTCTCTTTTAATATTTAGATCTTTAATCCATTTTGATTTTAGTTTAGTGCATGGTGATAGACCTGGGTCAAGTTTTAGTTTTCAACATGTGGAGAGCCAGTTTTTCCAGCACCATTTGTTAAAGATGCTATCTTTCTTCCAGTAAACATAAACTTACATTCTTAGCCCTTCAGAAGAGAAACTTAGTGGTACTATTACCCTACAATATAGGCACTTGAGCTTAACTGTCTTTCAGAATACCAAACACCTTAGACTTAATATGAAGCCAGTATTTTCCATCAATCATTGATATTCTAATATATCCCTATAGAATATGATAATAAAGAAACCACACATTTTTTTTTCCAGAAATTTAGAAATCTAAGCATATATAAAATTGTAGCAGGTCAATCCTATGGCATTTTTTCCTTGTCTCTTATTCCCTTGTGTTACTCTTTAAGAAAAATTTACTTCAGAGAGAATATAGCAATAATTGATACGACATTAGAAGCAGCATACATCTAAAAGACCAAAATGATAGATATTCCAAACATGGTTTTAGTATTTTTTTTTTTTTTTGGTCCTTTTGAGACAAGGTCTTGCTATGCAGTTAAGACTGACCTTGAGCTCCCTATTGTAGCCCAGGATGGTCTTGAACTTGCACTGATCCTCCTGCCTCAGCCTCCCAAGTGCTGGGATTACAGACATGTGCTACCACACCCAGCGCTTTTAGTATTACACATTGTTATCCTTAGTGTAGTTGCTTACTTCACAAATATTAGCATATATAGTTAGTCAGGGTGCAAATTCTACCAATTGCCTGCTAGTTTCAAAAACCCTGTTGGAAATACTTCGGACCATTGACTTAACCATCCAGTAAGTATAAACGCATGGTTGTGCCACTACCATGTTTCCTAATTTTTCTCCTAGCTCTTTCTTCATTGTTTGATCCTTAAATTCTCACTTTCCATTTAACTATATTATACGTTTCCATTTTTATTTTTCTTTTGAGTTCTTATATTAGGGAGACTATATGATATTTACACATGTAGGTCTGATTTATTTCACTTATGAGTATATGTTCAAGATATATACACTTATATATGAAGGCTTCGAGTTTATCATTCTCTATAGCTGAGTAATATTCCATTGTATAAAAACACAACATCTTTTCAACCATTCTTCAGGTGATGGGTGTTTTGGTTGTTTCCAAGATTTGACTATCACAAATTGTGCTGCTATAAACATAGGTGCACAAGCATAACTATGATATGATGTTTTCAATTCTTCTGGGAAAATTTCCAGTGGGGGGATAGCCGGATTGAAATTGATTTCCAGTTCTAGCTTTTCAAGGAGTCTCCACATGGTTGCACCAATCTGTGGGAGAAGGGTTCCTTTTTCTCTACAGCCTCTCCAACATTAGTTTTTGGTTGATTTCTTTATAATAGCCATTCTTTCTGGGGTGAGATGGTATCTAAGTGTTATTTTAATTTGCATCTTATGAATGGCTAGTAATACGAAGCATTTTTTCATGTATTTATTAGCTTCTAGTATTTCTTCCTCTGAGAAGTGTGTGTGTTTATCTCAGATGCCCATTTCTGGATTTAAATTTTGGGGCCTTAATGTTTTTTAGTTCTTTGTAAATTCTACATAGAAGACTTTTGTCTGAGTACTTGTTAGTTAAGATTTTTTTGAAATTTGTGGGTTCTTTTTTCACTTTGATAGTAAGTTCTTTTGGTGTCCAAAAGGTTCTCAGTAAGAGGAGGTCATAGTTGTTAATTCTTTCAAGTATTACATGTGCAGTTTGATTTTTGTCCATGGACTGCTTGCCTACCCCAGTGTCTTCAAGATCTTCTACTTTCTCTTCCAAGACATTTAGTGTTTCTATTTTAATATTTAGATATTTAATCCATTTTGACTTTAGTTTGGTGCATGGTGATAGACCTGCATCAAGTTTTAGTTTTGGCATGTAGAGATCCAGTTTTTTCCAGTAACGTTTATTAAAGAGGCTATCCTTCTTCCAGTAAACATGTTTGGCCCCTTTGTCAAAGATAAGATGACTAAGTGTGTTTGTAGTTGCTTCTGCATCTTCTAATCTATTCTATTGATCCTCAGGTCTATTTTATGGCCAATACCATACTGATTTTATCATAGTAGTTTTGTATTACTGTTTTAAGTCAGGAATTGTAATGCCTCCTGCCTTGTCTTTGTTGCCCAGGATTGCCTTTGCTATCCCAGGTCTTTTCTGGTTCCAAATAAATTATAGGAATGATTTCTTGAGGTCTGTGAGGTATGTTGGTGGTACTTTGATTGACTGAAGTAACAACAAAGCCTAAATCACTGCCTTAGTTAGTTTTCTTGCTACTCATATAAGGTACACAGCACCCAAAGTGAAAGGAGGAAGCGTTGGGCCAGTGAGGTAGCTCAGTGGGCTAAGCACCTGCTTAGACCAGCGCAGGAACCAGGATTCGATCCTCAGTACCACGTGCCACACTAGCCTCACTGAGCTGGCAACCAAGTCCCAGTGTGGTAGTGCGTGCCTGTAATCCCAGCACTGAGGAGGCTGAAATCAGGGAGATCACCAGAAGTCTGAGCTGTATAGTGAGACCCTGTACACTGTACACACACACACACACACACACACACACACACACACACACACGAAGTGTATTCAAAGCCAGGAGCAGTACTTTCAGGAGGATTTGATGTCAAGGTGTCTCTTTCTTGCTTTCAAAATTTAAAAAAAATTTAGATACTGACCATATTTTTAGATCACGATACATATCTTTATAAAATTTTTCTGCCTGGGCCTGGCGGGATGGCTCAGTGGTCTAAAGTGCCTGCTTGGGAAAGCTTGGGCGGCTTCAGGGACCGCGGTTCGATCCCCGGCACCACATGCTGCGCCAGCCCTGCCCTCGGGTTGGGCTGAGCCGGCCATAAAAATGAGTGAATAAACAAACAAAGGTTCTGAAACAAGAAAAAATAAATAAACAAAATAAAAAATTCTAAAAAAATTTCTGCCTGAATGTGCACACTGATAAGCATAGACTTCACTATTATCATATATGTTTTTGTCAATAAATATATATTAAATTATCATTTTAAGTGGTTGCACATTTTAAGAAGAAACCCTGAAATTCTCTTAACTAAGCCATTCACAATGAAAATTTACAGTTGTATTTATTTATCTCCTTCATTACAATTACAAAACTTACTGTATAGACCTCCTTCTGTACATTTTTTTCTGAGCTTCAGAAGTTGAATTCCCCTGGGATACATTCTAGGGTATAGCATTATAGAAAGTTACCCAGAATCCATGCCCTTCATCATCACTGAGTAGAGTCAGTCTTTGTTTAAATTTATTTTTCTTTTATTTTTTTTTCCAATTCTTTTATTGTTTAAATTTAACAATGGTTATATTACATATTTTCATCATCGGATCAGTTTAGATTAATACATATAGGTATATAAGATTGATCAAACAACTAAACATTAACCTTTCTAAATCCACATTACTTTTTTTTTTTTTTT
>PVJA010014381.1:0-47531 GCA_004027025.1 Myocastor coypus
ATAGAGATAGAGAAAGAGAGACAAAGGGAGAGACAGAGAGACGGAGCAACAGAAAAGACAGACTAGTGAGGAAGTTGTAATAATCAAATCAGAGATAATGTTATTTCAATGAAGGGAGAGTGGGAATGAGTTTAAGAAATGAAGAGGAGGTAAAAATGGCAGAACTCAGTCACTGATTAGATGGGGAGATGAGGAGGGAAGGGGCAATGAGTAACTATAGATTTCTGACCTAGTGAGGAATGACGTCTCCTTGACAGTATAAAATTAAGGGAGAAAATAATTCTTTGCTTTTGTGAAGAGCTCCTGAGGCCCAGTGACTGCCTTCTCTGCAAAGAACACGTAATGTTGTTCAGAAACCCTCTTATCCACCCTTTTAAATAAAGCCCAGCTTGAGACGATTTTTCACATTTCCCAGCACCTCTCTCACCTACTGGGCTCACATAAGCCTCAGGCTTTACCTCAGTTCCTTAGCCCTTCCCCTTCTGTCACGTGGCTAGAAATGCAGACCAGGAAACCAGAGAAAGAGAGCTCTGCTACTACCTAATGCTAGCTAGACAGGAGGAACAACGTGCTTGCCCAGCTAGAGAAGCAAGAGGCCCAAGGTGGGCCCTGAGGTCAGAGTTGAAGCTGCCAGTGACCAAAGTGCTTTTCCTTTAACTGGTCCTGGAAACTAGCCGAGAGGGTGAATTCCAATGCCCGTCCTCGAGGAGAGACACTGGCAACCCACTCAAGACAGAAGTGGCTTACCTAGATCAAACAACACAAGGGTTCCTAACCACCACCCCCCCCCCGCCCCGTTCTCCGGAAACGTTGGCCAAGGCCATGTGCGTTGTCTATAGTATTTCCAAACAACCTCTTACTGAGAAAGCTCCTGCTCCCCAATTCTGAGTCATGTGCGCCCTCTAGTGAAATAAGAGGGCTTCGCAGCAGCGCTGAGGCAAGGAAGGCTGAGAGTCCTCAGCATAAACACCTATTATTTTATCTAGTTATATTTGAAATGCATAAAATAAAAGTAAAACATTGAAAAGTAAGTGAAGTAAAAACACAATTACCAGAATATTTAAAACTTTGTAACCTGGTAATTATACTTCCTTTCAAGTCCATTTTGATAATAAGTTCTGTGAACACAGCTGACAGCCACCATAATTTCAAAATGACCAGCATAAGCAGTATTCTGAGGTAACTCTACTGTAGAGAAATAAGAAGCCACCTGTATTGGCTGCTGTCACAGGTACAACTAACAACACGGGCACTTGCTGCCTGCATTCATCTGCTGTGTTCTGCTACAGGCTAGTGAACATAGATGTGACTTCTCCCCTTTCAAGTTAATAAACCCTTTAAATCCTATTTGTGGCATGCAGGTTAAGGCTTTCTGCGCAAATAAAACTCAGCACACTCAAAAAACCAACAACCAACATCAGCAGAAAAAAAAAAGGGGAGCTCTCAGAGCATAACTGAATCAATAGCCTCTCAGGCAGGACCAAGCCATGACCCCCAAGTGGCACTGGCTTCTCTCTGTGTCCATCCCATGGCTGAATTCCACTCAATTATCTCACTAACCTCTGGAAATCCCTGTCATCAAGTAGCAGATCTTTACACCTGCCACCTTCCCCAGGACATCCCAATGCATCCTTCTCATGCAAGGAACCTGGCTCTGCCTCTTTACCTCCTTTGCACTGCAAGTGGAGGCTGTCCTAGACATCCTTCTGTTCCCACAGCAAACCTTCTGAGCAGGGACTGTTTCTTTACTGTTTCTAGATATTTCCACCCCCAATTTCTCTTTTGTATAGCACTCTGCTCCTCTACTTGTCACCCTGTTCCCCTTGTCATTATCAGATTCATCCAGAACGCTGTCACTTGAAGTCCTCCTCCTTTTCATATTATACCTTTTCCTGTGAGCATTTGGGTCCATTCAATACCCACAAATGTGCCTCTTCCAAAACCTCTGGCTTCATGGCCTCTTCAGGTTTCTCCATTCCACAGGTTTGCTCCACCTTACTATCAACAATCTGCCATCTGCCTCCCTCTACAGTCCTTCACCTCAGCTGGGATCAGCGGACCACAAGCTCCCAGTTTCTGCTTTCATGTCTTATTCCTATAGTGCACATACCGTGAGGCCTCTTGGTTACCTCTGACCTCACGATCCGCTTCCCTCTCCCCAATCTCTCCTTGATCGTCCACTCTCCCCTAGTTTCCGTGCCTTCCACACCAGTATGGACCCTTTGATCATGAACTCTGGATCCAGAACTCTGCACATCTTGGGAGAGCAAGGAGACTCTTCATCTTCTGCACACTTCTACATACTCCTCACTAGCTCCTCCCCAAAGGGTGATGGGCTATGGGTGAGAAGCCAAGAAATCATGCAGACCACAATTTTTTTGATTGGTAGGTGGGGTTAAACTGACAGGGAGAAAGTATGATAGCACGGTAATAGCAAGCAACTTGTATAGCAACAACTATGTGACCAAAATTATTATAACTATTTTACATTATCCCACTTAATGCTCATGATGACCCCCTGAGGAGGTTCTACCACTTTCCCGATTTTACACATGAGGAAAAATTGATGCACAATTAGTTAAAGAACTAAGTTAATTCACCTGTTAGGAAGGAATGGGACCAGAATCTGAGAGCAGGTATTCCAGCTTTGTAGCAGGCAGCACATTCTTTTTTAGCATTGACACATCAGTAGGTCTATCTCCTTGGGCAATGAGATCTATTCAACTTTTTCTTGCCCCCCCCCCTTTTGTAGTACTGGGAGTGAAGCCAGGGCCTTTGGCACTGAGCTACATCCTACCATTCCCTCCACCCCATTTATTTCTCTATTTTTTTCTCTTTAATTTTGAGACAGGGTCTTGCTAAGGTGGTGAGGCTTGGTTCAGACTTGTGATTCTCTTGCCTCAACCTCCCCAGAGTGCTGAGATCACCTGCAGCTTCTCACTGCTGCTGACAGGGTAGGAAATAGAGTGGCGCACGCTCTGAAAGGGTCATCACAGAGTTCCTGGATGCACAATAGGAAGCGCACGTAAGTGGCTGAAGTCCTAGACCAAAGCTGCATCTCTCAGCTAATCACAGCACGCCGTTCCATGTTCCATTCTGCCATCATTCATTGTGTGACCTCTCTCTCCTTGGTCAGAAACTTGAGAGCAGAACCTGTGGCGGGATTTCCAAAGCTGTTCTTAACCCCAAACAGTGTCTCATTTTCCAATTCTTCCTTGATACCGAGGCTGCTGAAGCTGGTGGCAAAACCCCAGCACTGGCCAGATCCACCAAGCAGATCTTCAGCTCCTCAACTCAGGCTATTGAGCCCCAAACCGTGCAAATGAAACGCCAGAAAAAATGCATGAATTGCTATTCCAGAATGGTCCTCCTGGTAAAGTCACCAACCTTCCAGAATTCTATTGTCCTATGCAGTAGCTTCTTGTGGCTAGCTAAGTTTCATTTCAAATTAATTTAACTTAAAATCAAAACAGAAATTCAATTCCTCCATCTTACTAGCTACGCTGAAATTATTTAGGAGCCTCAGGCAGGTTGTGACTGCCACATTGACCAGAAGACACACAGGTAATTTCCATCCTTGTGGAGAGCTATTTCAGACAACACTGGAGGAGCTGACACGTGTCTCTTCGTCCTATTTCCCACAGCACCTATTCCTCCTGCCATGATCCTTCACAATCTATACCAAATCTTGCTCGTTCTCAGCATTTCTCATAACCTTGTAATTTGCCCACTTCTTTTTCTCTCTTCTACCGTCTTCTTCTTATTGCCTCTAGCTGAACATACCCTGCCCTAAGGTACAAAGAAAAGCAAAGGTAAAGCTTTGGAAAGGGGAATAAGGGGCAGGAAGAGAGGAAAAGTTAAACTCTTTCACTAGGTTTACGAAACCCTGAAAGCCTTCCTCAACTGTTTTGCTCCCATTACCATTTCTTCAAAGGTTTATTTTCACTGGACTGCTTACATCTCATGTGGATTGATTACTACTACTTTGAAACTTTCTACCACTTTAGCTTCTAGGACAGTAAGACTTTCCTTCTAGTGTTTGGACAATTCTTGCAGTCTCTTGAGAGTCTTGTTTGTCTGACTACTCTTCTCAGGTACATTCTAAATCCTACTGTGTCCCCATCTACTTACTTGCCCTGGACAAACTCCTCCACTCCAATGCTTGTACCCACTATTTTTCTGCCAGTGATATCAAAGCCAGTCTCTGGCCTACGTGCCCCTGAATAGCTCCAGAAAACATTACATCCTACCATCTCCTGACATTTCAGCCTGGATAGTCAAGAAGCACTTCAAACTCCAGTGAAATCATTTTCCTCTCTGCTATTAAATCAATATTTATGTGCCTCCCAAATTCATGTTGAAATCTAATCAACAATGTGATGGAATTAAGAGGTGAGGCCTTTAGAAGGTAATTAAGTCACAAGGGTAGAAACCCCTGATTAGTGGGATTAGAGACCTCACAAAGGGGTCCTCCAAAGACCCTGGCTGTTCTATGCTCATGTGTCAGTATGATGAAGAGGCACTACGTGTGGAGCACAGGCACTGACCAGACACCAAAGTTAATCTCTTCCTGTTGGACCACCCAGTCTCGAGAACTAAGCGAAATAAATATCTGTTATTTATAAGCTATTTAGTTTATGCTACTTTGTGTTACCTCAGCCCAAACAAACTAAGACACTCTCCAAAACTTGTTTTCTTCAGTGCCCTCTCTCTCATTAGTAGTATTCCAGCTCAGCTAGTCATCAGGCTAGAATTCTAGGGGCCTCATAGACTTCATCCATCCATCACTGCTATAGGATCTCAAACATAACAATCATTATTAATTACATAAATATCTTCTTCATATGAATTTAATTCATTCAAATAAAAATTCCCAAGTCGTCATTTCCTGGAAAAATAAAAAGCGTTTACTGCCACCTAGTGGCAAAATACAAACAATAAGCTAAGGCAACTGCTACCCTCACAGCACCCAAGAAATATGGGGAAAACATACACTTAAGGCTGCTGGTGTGACTCAGAGACTTCTAAAGAGAAAGTAACACTCATGAGCTAACTTGTGAGGAAGGATGCAGAGTCTAGCAAGTTCCAGGTAGAGAAGCTAGTGTGTGCCTGGAGGGGACAGCCTGGACAAATTTGTTCATTCCTAAGGGAAAGTAATGGACCTGGAGTGTGTCTAAAAAAGGCCAAAATGATAGGGCCTCAGATTGCAACACAATTGCATGAGGTTGTAATTGGTCACCAATGTAATAGAGTATGGACTTCATCCTGGATGTGTTTTAGCAATGGACCAAAATCTAATCAGATTTACCCCTTTAAAAAGGTCACTGGGGAGCCATATGGAAGGACAGAATAGGTGGCAGTTAGGGGGTGTCAAGGGGCAGGAACATGAGTACGAAAACAGTTATCACTGCAATAGGAGCTGACATCTGGAAGAACAGGAGTGGCAGAAATGTAAAAGAAGGGCTGAATTTCCCAGCATGTTTCAGTTACTTTTCTCTCGTTGCTGGGACAAATGCCTGACATGCAAAATGAAGGAAGGAAAAGTTTATTTAGCTCATAGTTAGTGGAGATGTCAGTCCATACTCAGCTGGCTCCAAGGCAGAGTGGCTTATGGCAGAGAGCAAGTGTTCATGGCAGTGGCAAAGTGCAGAGAGCAAAAGGTAGAAACAGAAACAATGGCAGCAGAGAGCAAGCCTCTTTCCCTTATGTTGCATTCAGTCTGTCTGCATTCACACCGACAATCCCAACACTATTTACACCCATAATTCCAGCAGCACTCATACCCATAATCTCGGTACTAGATCAAGAATTAATCACAAAGTCTACAAGTCCACCCCATGATTGCACGATGCTTTGGGGGGATAACTAGACACAAACTATAACACAGCAACTTTGAGAATTTGAGTTATCAGAACTTCCTGTCTAATTCGTAGAGAGGATAAACCAGAGATGGGATCCTGGGTGTTGCCTACATTTTTCACTTTAACACTGGGTAAAGAAGAGAGCCACTAAGAATTGGAGGAGGAAGAGCTAGTTGGAAGGACATATTGATAAGGATTTTGGTTGTAGATGTGCTATTCTTGAAGTATCCTGGTACTTGCATTGGCACTACCAACTGGCAATGCCATGCTCTATGGGGTAAAGCAAAGAATGTGTCAGAGAGTTAAGGGAAAATGTGTCTGAGAATCAGAAGGTGAAGTGAGCATCTCAAAAAGTTAGTATTAGCTATGTTCTAGGTCCTGACAAGCATTCATGGGGCTCATACAAGTCTCCATACCTTTAGAATGGATCAAGGTGTAACCCTCAGCTCTACAGGCCATATTTCCCAAGTAAAAAGACATACGCAGTTAAGAAAATTCAGTAAAATGGTGGTTCATCCTAGTAGGACATCGGTGCTTTGTACTCTTTATGTGCCAGGCACTACTGGATATACTTCATATGCATAGTAGGTCAAGAAGGCTCACAACGTCCAGTGAGTTGGAAAACATTACCACCCCCATGCCACAAGTGAGAATACAAGTGAGACAGGTCAAGGCACTAGTCAATATGCCAGGAACAGCTAGAAAGTAGCAGAATCAGGATTTGAAGTGCCACTAAATTAAGTGACCCCAAGGTGTTGTGAAGTCTGCCTGGCTGGTTCATCTCTAGAGCAGGAGTTCTGACTTCTCTGGTGCAATGAATCCTTAAAGCAGTTGGGGGAAGAATAAAGTTGTCACAAATATAAAATAAAATAAACGAGACTATAGAAAATGAGAGTATGAAAGAAACAAATCATGTTGATTTTTTTGTGGGAGGGGACTGGGAATCAAACTCAGGACCCTGTGCTTTCCAGTCAGGCATAGTGCCACTGAGCTATATCACCTATCAACACGTGTTTTAGATATGTTTTCAAATATTGAGGAAATGAAGAAAAGGAAATGATTTTTTGAAATATCCACAGCAGCTTTAGTAATATGAGAGGACAATATCTGTGATTCATATTAACAACAACACACAGAGTACTGGTAATGTAGTTACCATGCTGTCCACATTACTTGGGCCTAATGCAGATAGTCATGTGACATTATGTACTGCTATAAGCCTAGTGGCGAGGCTGGAGAAGAAGTTAGCATCCAGGTCACGTGGGGTCTTTTGTGTGCTGGGGACAAGGGGGAGCCACTGAAAATACTCAAACAGAAACATACTATGAAGGGGTTGAGGAGACAGCACCATGGCACAAGTGCCTGCCTGGCAAGTGCAAGGTTATGTGTTCAAACCCAGTCCCACACACAAACACAAAAAAATACTATGAGCCTAAAGAAACAGTTTTAAGAAATATTGTCGCCGGGCGTGGTGGCGCACGCCTGTAATCCCAGCACTTGGGAGGCTGAGGCAGGAGGATCGGTGCGAGTTTGAGACCAGCCTGGGCTACAAAAGTGAGCTCAAGGCCAGCCTGAACTGCATAGTGAGACCCTGTCTCAAAAAGGCAAAAAAAAAAAAAAAAAAAAAAAGAAATATTGTCAAATGGTCTAATGGTCTTATCTCCCAAACGGATGTAAAGATTCAACACAATCCTAATCAAAACACCAAGAGTATTGCTCCTAGAACTAGAGACAGCATTCCTGAACTCTACATATGGCACCAACAGAAACCCAGAACACCAAAAGGAATCCTGGGAAGCCAGAGCTAAGTGGGAGGTATCACAATCCTGGATTTCAAGTTACACCATAAAGCTACACTGATAAAAACAGAATGGTACTGACACAAAAACAGACCCATGGAGCAACGGAATAGAACACAGGATGCCAAAACAGCCCTAGGTACACTTGGATATCTGATCTTTAACAAATGTGAAAAAATGTATATGCTGAAGGAGACGGTCCTTTAACAAATGGTGCTGGAAAACTGCCTATCTGCATGCAGCAGACTGAGTCTACACCCATCTCTCACCATGCACTGAACTAAAATCAAAATGCATCACAAATACAAAAAAAAAAAACACCTTGGGGCTAGTGAGATAGCTCAGAGGCCTAAAGCACCTGCCTAGGCAAGCTTAGGCAAAGCTCAGAGTCCTTAGTTCAATTCCTGGCACTACATGCTGCAATAGCCCCACCCGAAGGGCCAGCGGAGCCTGCCAGAGTTCAGGCATGGTGGCACATGCCAGTAATGCCAATGCAGGGGAGACTGAAAGCAGGAGGACTGCAATGAGTCTGAGCTATGTGGTGAAACCCTGTAACAACCAATTATATAAAAAAATTTAAAAATAGCCTTATCACTCTATCAGACATTGGGTTTCCCCTGCCCTGAATTGTTCTCTGTCTAAAAATTTATTTCCCTCATAAACTGCATCTAAATACATAATTATTTATGTGTTTACTTGTACTCTGTCTCAAGCATCAGACTAAGACCATTATTTTCATGAAGCTGAAGTACTTAAGTAGAGTCCATGAGGGTACTGTCCTTTAAGATGGGTATTCTGAATTGATTACGGATTTGTACATATGATATACAACATTCTGGTCTCTAAGTTGGACTCACAATTTGATTTGAATTTGGAATGTTGTTTTGAAATATTTCATTCCATTTTAATTAATATTTAATTAATTTTCTGAATTTTGTTTAATTATACATTTTGTTTTATGATACACACTGTATCTTTGATTTATAATCTACTTATAAGACATGGCATGATATTTTCTCCTAGTATTAGAAACTTTAATACAAGAGGACAGATATACATCTACTTTGTCTTAGTTCATTGAGTTCATTAGCACAAATAAAAGTTTGTACTAATATTGTTTAGACAAGATATCAGGTTTACATCTTGTCCTCTGAATAACTACTATGAAGACAATATACATAGTATTAATTATTGTAAATATCCTACTAACTTGCTTTGAATCTGTTTCATTGTTAATCTTATTTCTCATTAAAATGAATAAAAAAGGTTGTACTAAGTGAAAAAATAAAAATATTCAAATAGATTCCTTTCTTCTTTTTTTTCTTTTTTTATTATTTTTTTTCTTCTTAGCAACATCAATAGGGAGGTGGGTCATGCCTACACACTGTACTCTGTAGAACTATTATGAGGACAATATGCAATATGTCAACTTTCAAAAAAAGAAAGGGTAAAAGAAACAAAAGTAATGTTCATTGAATGTGTTAATGTTTAATTGTTTGATCAATCTTATATACTTACATGTATTAATCTAAACTGATCTGACGATGAAAATATGTAATATAACCATTGTTAAATTTAAACAATAAAATATTAACTCATAAAAAATAAAATAAAATAGAAACACCCTGTGAGGATACATTAGTTAAAACTCTTCAGAACATAGAGGTAGGCAAGAATTTTTCTTAATAACACACAAAATAACATTAAGAATCAACAAATAGGATCACATCAAATTAAAAGGCTTCTGCATAGTTAAGGAATGAATAAAATGAGGCAACCTGCAGAATGAGAAGAAATTCTGCCAGCTATTGCTTGAACAAAAGATGTGTATACAGAATACAGAATGATCTAAATATTAGACCTGCTTAAACAAATGAAGTGAGTGATTAATACATAGACAACTGAAATGCATAGATGATTCTCAGAAGAATTATCAATGGCTGAAAATACATGAGAAAAAAGTTTAACATCTCTGATCTTTAGGGAAATGCAAATTAAAACAATATTAGCCAGGAGTGATACCATAGGCTTATAATGTCAGCGCTCAGGAAGCTGAGGCACCATGAGTGCTAGGCCAATACAGGCTACATGGGGAGAACAAGGCCAGGCTAAACAACATAGTGAAACCCTGTCATGAAAAAAAACAAAATGCTACAAATTGAAGAAGCAAACAAACTTTGAGCTTCCATCTTTCAGCTTACTATAAAAATAATGATCAAGAAATCAAATAACAGCAAACAGTGGCCAGGGTTGGTGAAAAAAGAACTCTGCTAAATTGTTTGTATGAACATAAACTAAGATGAAGTGCCGCGAGAGTTGATATGGAGATTCCTCAGAAACCTACAAGTAGAAATTCCATATGGCCTATCTATTCCCCTTCTAGGTATCTTCGTGAAAGTCAAACAGACATCTTATTACAGTATACTGAATGCTCATGTTTATAGTAGCATAACTTACAGGTAAATTTTGGATGTCATTCTAGGAAGAGATGACTAGCAAGACTTGGCTCAAGGCAGTGGCCCTAGACATAGTAGGCAAGCAGTGGGGTTCAGAGACACTGAGGAGGTAAGCTCAGCCAGGGAAGCACATCTGACTGTGTTGAACTGTTCGAGAAACAGTGTGGGGACAGAGGAGAAGCTATTCAGAAATAAAGTTGGATCTTTAGTTACTCAGTATATGCGAGGACAAATTCTAAGTGGATAAAAGATTTAAATGTAATAAATTAAAATAAAATAAGGAAGCTATAAACATACAAGAAAAAAAGATGAGATACAACAGCCACCTTATTCATGGTTTCTCTTTCTATGGCATCAACTAAGTGTAATCAACCATGATCTAATATATGAGATGGAAATTCCCAGAAATAATTCTTAAGTTTAACATCGTGTACTCTTCTGAGTAGTATGGTAAAATCTCATGCTGTCCTTTCCAGGACATGAGTCATCTTTCTGCCCAGCATTATCCACGCAGTATGATGCTGCAGGCCCATTAGTCACATACCCATTTTGGTTATTATATCAATTGTCCCTATTGTGTGGTGCTTCAGTTCAAGTAACCTTTACACAGTGGCTCACAGCTCTCTGATAGTGCCTACGCCATTTACGTCACTTCATCACACAGGTATTGTGTCTCATTAAAAGAAGAAAAAGGATGAATAGAGTAAAATAAGATATTTTGAAAGGGAAAGAAAGGCCACAGTCATCCGATATTTATAACTATGCCTAAATTATAAATTCTAACTTTATCTTATGTGTAAGTATATATAGGGAAAAATCGTGTATATAGGATTTAGCAATAATCATAACGTCACTGAGGGTCTTGGAACATGCTTCCCACAGCTACAAGATATTATTATCTATTTTTAAAGTAACACTAGAGCAAGGAAATGCTCTTTTTTAAAAACCATGATTCAAAATTCATAAGGCACACAGTGATATGCAACTATAATCTCCAGACTCCATGTGTTTCTGGAAGGACTATGGGTTTGAGCCCTACTTAGTCAGTGAGACCCTGCCTCAAAATAACAATAAAAGGCTGGATATACCTCAGGGTGAAGACCTTTGGTCCATTCGCCACTACCTCAGAAGATGAAAAAACCCTGCAGTACTAGAATAAAAGATAAATTACAAAAAAATAAAAAATTGTATATGGCAAACATAAAATATGAGTAAAAGCAAGTGACAAAACTGACGAAAATATCAGCAGGTCATATGATGCAGGACCAAATCCTAATACTTATATATAAATGCTCTTAGGGTTATGTTTGAGGCAGGTAGGGGTAGCAGGTGTCAGGGATTCAACCTGGGGACTTATACACACTAAACCCAACCCAGGACTTAAGTATTTTTAATAGGCCATCACAACAGAAGAAATGCTCACACAGTTAAAGGAAGAGAAAATTCAAATGCCAATTTGAAGCATATAAAAAGGAACACTGGGCTATAGCTTAGTAATAGAGTGCTTATCTAGCAAAATAAGGTGCTAGGTTCAATACTCAGTACCAACTTTTTAAAATCCTATATAGCTGAACAGACACTCAAGTTTCATTTAATGTAAGAGAAATCCAATCCCTAATAAAACTCAACTGATTACCAATTTTTAAACACATAAAATGAGTAAAAAACCTAAAAGATTGGAACTACACCCTTGTAGTTACGGTGGAGATTAAATAACCTAATGTACATGAAGCCTGTAGAAACAACCACTCTCATGCATTGTAGCAAGCATTTTAGTGAGGTATAACTTTTATGGATTTGGAAATGGCTATCAAGTTATGAGCATATATAGCTTTTCATTAAGTATTTCCATTTAGGGAGATTTATCCTATGAATATACTTGTATACATGCAAAAGGCATAGGTTTGAGATCATTTAATGCATTACCATTCACTTTAGAAAAGAGTAAAAACCACCTAAATAAATATCAATCGATCAATTCATGCTATTGTTTTATTTTATTGTTTTGTTTTTTTGTGGGACCCGGGTTCAAATTTACAACCTTGCACTTGCCCAGCAGGCACTTGTGCCTCGGAGCTATCTCCCTAGCTCCCTTAATGCATGCTATTGTAACCTCATGTCATCATTTAAAGTAAGAACACTGGAGTCACACTGAGTTCAAATTCTGATTCTGCCACTGAATAATCATCAGTTTCCTCATAAATAAAACAGACACCTGTTATTCCTATCTGCAAAGGTTGCTGTTGTGATTAAATGAATTGACACATGTAAAGAGTATTTTGTGGGTCTTATTTTTTTCTTGGGACTGAGGATTGAACTCAGGACCTTGAGCTTACCAGGCAGGTGCTAATGCTACTGAGCTATGTCCTCTGTCCAAAAGTTTGAAATAATTTCTGACATGCAGTTTTGTTACAGAAAGTTTTGCCATTTTGATATTACATTCTATCATTCAAAGGATGGAATTTTACTCTGCTCTGAAAAATAGGATATTTACTTTGGGTGCATCACATAGAAAGCACTCTATGAAATATAGTGCTGCTAAAGCAGTTTCTCTCTTGTCTAGCTTAATTAGCACTGATTACTATCAACTTAGCACAAGGACTAATAATACCAGGCCAAGAGTAAAAAACTGGATGCTGGACAACTCCCCCTGCTGAAGGAATAGAGAACTACAGTCAAGAGTCTACCTGGAGGCCCTGAAACTCGTGTGCCATGGCCAACCCCACATCCATGGATTCCTCGCCCTGGCTGTGGACCCTACTCATATATGAGCCTTCTCAGCACTTCATTTCCACTTGGAATAGAGCAGCAAAAGTGCCAACTGACTAACCTGGCCATGAATCAGGAGAAGCTGAGTCTGGATAGTTGGCATCTCCAGCGAGTAAAAACAGACCAGATCAGCAGTACTAGCTCCAAGAAAAGGCCAAGGCTATTGTAAACTGCAAAACCAGCACTGGGATTTACTGTAAAAGTGAATCCTTCTACATAGCAAGTTAGACTTGTGGACAAAAACCAGTGTAGCACCCATCACATTTATAAGGTTTTATTCAGGATCCATTTTTGAAAGAGGTTAATTGTTTAAGATGGAGTAAACCATAAAACTACAGAATGGTTTTGCTTCAGTGATTTCAGTGTTACCCTACCATGGTGACTCAGGAAGAGACAGTCACACAAGTTCATCTTGGAGAGGATGTAGGCTAGACATAGACCTCCTGCAAAGTTTAAGCTAAGTCCAGGGAAGGCACAGGCCCTTATACCCTGTGGTGAGAAGACCAGCATCTCTTATGCCGGACTTTTGCAGAGGCAACCACATCTGATAGTGCTGGCACTGGGATCAGTGGATTATGGACTGTCTTTTCCATCAACCCATGTGAGCAAGAATATGCCTCAGCTTAGACAGCTGCCACAGCCCGGGTTACATGAACCAGGGGCTACCAGGGCAGAGGAGAGTAATATGGGAGTCTTTTTTTTTTAAATGACTTTTGAGAGAACTTGGAGTGAGCTGTAGTGAGTCGTAAAAGAAAACAACTTCAAACCCACACAGATAGAACCTGAAAATTTTTCACAGCTGATGAGAAATAAGGGCTTTCCATAACAAAAAGTGCTATAAGAAATCATGCCCACCAAGTCAAACTCCAAGCAGCTCTCAAAGACATCTTAGAGACATTGAATCCAAACATGCCAAAAAGTCTAGTAGAATGAATATAGCAGCAGTGTGAGCAGTTAAACTGAAAGGAAAAGAAAGCGACAACAAGAAAATGGTGCAATGACACGAATAAGTCAATGTCCTTCAATAAGAACTCACTGTCAATGGCTTCATTTCTCCAATCAAAAGACACTAGCAGAATGAATCAAGAAACAAAATTCAGTAGTTTGCTATATACAAGAGGCACACTTAATCCAAAAAGAAATTCATAGATAAGAAAATGAATGGATGAAAAACAGTATCTTATGCAATGGAGACACAGAAATAAGCAGCAATAATAATCTTATTTTCAGAGAATGTGAACTGTAAGCCTGAACTTGAACTTTACTACATATTGTTCAAGAAAATAACCCATCAGGGAAAAAATAGCAGAAATAAACATGTATGTACTAGATGCAATCATAACCAACTTAGTAAAACAAACACTACTGAATATAAAAGATCAGATAAACATCAATGTAATCCCAGTAAGGGGAACACACTGCCTGACGGTGGCAAATAAAACAACTAACCCAAAAATTGACTCAAGAAATACTAGACTTGAATGAAACATTCAAACCAATGAACTTAATAGACATCTACAATGTTCTACCCAACAAGTATTTAAGTATTTTCCTCAGCAGCATGTAGAACTTTCTCTAAAACAGAGCACATACTACTAGCCAATGCTTACCATTTCATGCTGAACTAAATGCAAAAGAATCAAAATTACCGCATACATATTATTATATCATAGTACAATAAAACTTGAAATCGACAGCAAAAAACCCCACAGAAATTATGAAAACTAAACAAATGCCAACTAAACAATACACTCTTTGATTTAAAAAAATGATTTACAGGGAAATCAAGGAGGAGATTAGAAAATTCCTGGAATCAAATGATAATGACAATGCAACATGCCAGGACCTACGGAAATTTATGGCTGTGGACACCCACATCTGAAAAGTTACCTTAAGTAAATAACTACATGATTGAGACCAGGGGCCTAAAAGCAACAAGAACAATCCATATAGAAAGCTAGTATACAGACGGAAGTTATAAAGGCCAGAGCTAGCCGGGCGTGGTGGCTCACGCCTGTAATCCCAGCACTCAGGAGGCTGAGGCAGGAGGATTGGTGCGAGTTTGAGACCAGCCTGGGCTACAAAAGTGAGCTCAAGGCCAGCCTGAACTGCATAGCGAGACCCTGCCTCAAAAAGACAAAAAGACTAAATAAATAAATAAATAAATAAATAAATAAATGCCAGAGCTAGAGAAATCCATGTCAATGTACTTAAAATATGAAAATAGGACAATCACAACAGACACCAGCATAATCTAGAACATTAATGGTAACTTTTTAAAATCAATATTTCAACACATGTGAGAATTCAACAAATGGAGTGAATGCTAGGTATGTGTGAATTACCAAAAATGAACCAAGAAGATAAGCAGAACCAATATAATAAAAATGTCTCTGCTTCTAAAAACTGATAGAGTCAACACAATCCCAATCAAAACATCTATGCCATTTCTCACAGAGCTAGAGAAAACAATCCTAACATTTATATAGAAACAGGAGAGAGTCAACATAGCAAAAGCAACCCTGGGTAACAGAAAAAGGTGGCATCACAATCCCAGGCTTGAAGTTATATTATAAAGCTGCTGTGATTAATGGAGCATGCTTTTGGCAGAATGACAGGCATGCAGGTCAATGGAATAGAATAGCCAAAGCCGAAGCAACTCCAAGCATATACAGCTATTGGATGTTTAAAAAAAAAGAGGGAGGGGAGCAGATGGACAGAAACAGATACTGGAGGAAAGGCAGCCTGTTTAATAAATGGTACTGGGAAAAACTGGAAACCCACATGCAAAAGATTGAGCCTAGATTCATATATACTATCTTGTACTATTCTAAAATTAAAATGAATCAACAAACTGAATGTTAAAAACAGAAACAATTAATCCACTGGAGGATGAAATACATATAACTCTTGAAGACATAGGCACGAGTTTTATGAACAGAGAACTCCAGAAGCACAAGAAACAATACAACAATGAGAATTAAGAAATGAAATCATATGATATTAAAAAGCTTTTGCACAGGGGCTGGGGAGATAGCTCAGCAATCTAAATGTTTCCCTGGAAAGTGCAAGGAGCCAGCTTTAATGCCTAGCACTGTATGACGTGCTATTGTGCAAGCCGCCGAAACTGGGTGCAGTGACTCACACCTGTAATCCCAGCACTGGGGAAGCTAAGACATGAGGATCATTATGAGCCTGGGCTGCATAGTGAGAGCTTGCACTAAATAAATAGATAAATCAATTGTAGCCTGATGGGCATTTCGAAAGGCAGAGTGTGATGGGATGGGGCCCAGAAGCAGCTGTGGTAGGGCACCCTCACCTGTGGGTTCTCCATTTGTTGCTTTCTCCCTTTCTTCAAATGCTATTAGTTGACCCCTGAGTGAACCCTAGGATGGAAGCTGATGGAGGGCTTGGTTCCGCTCGTGATTAAGCATGTGGCCCTCCTTTACTTTAATGAGACCCTGGCCATGTTAGTGCCTGAGCACATGGTTCTCCTTTGCTGGGGTGATTGTACAGATCACGCTGACTATCCTGAATAAAGCTGAGTTGTTTCAGAGGTTCTTTGGTCACAGGGGAGGGAATCTCGGTGAGTCCTCTGAGCTAACTTCATTGGGTCTTCTCGTCGCTTTTTTTTGGCCCCAACAAAGAAAATTACAAGTGGCGCGCACCGTGGAGATAAATAAATAAATAAATAAATAAATAAATAAATAAATAAGAAAAAAATTAAAAGCTCTTGCACAACACAGAAAACAACCAACAGATTGAATGAGAAAAAAAAATTTGCCAGTTGCTCTCAAATAGGAGACTAACAGCAACAATATACAAAAAAAAAAACTTAAAAAAAATTAGACCCCTCAAAATAAAATAATCAAAAACTGGGCAAGCAAAATGAATACATATTTCTCAGGAAAAGTACAGATAAGAATACATAAAAAATGTACAACATTGCTGCTCATCAAAGAAATGCAAGTTAAAACTACACTAAAATACCATTTTACCCCAAGAAGAATGGCTATCAGCACAAAATCTGATAATAAAAATACTAGCACTATGGGGAAAAAGGAACACTCTTAAATTGTTCGTAGATATGTAAATAAGCAGAATCACTATGAAAACCAATGTACATATGTCCTAAAAGTTAAAGCTCAAAATTCCATTTGACTCACTTCTTTGCCTTTCGGATATCTTCCCCAAAAGAGTTAAAATCGTATTTATAGCATCACAATGTAGAATAGCTGCATTGGAAACACCATGTTTGTCCATCAACAGATGAATATGTAAGGAAAATGTGGTATTTATACACAATGGAGTACAGACTACCATAAGAAAGATAACCTTCAGGCATCTGTGGGTACT
The DNA here is from genome assembly GCA_004027025.1 of Myocastor coypus. NCBI lineage: Eukaryota > Metazoa > Chordata > Mammalia > Rodentia > Myocastoridae > Myocastor > Myocastor coypus. The sequence continues at coordinate 17,242 of PVJA010014381.1, forward strand.
AGAAACATAATATTAAGTGAAACAAGTCAAGACACTCAAGTTCAACTGTCCTATGCTTTCTCATTATGAGAAACAAAAAACAAAATATGTGAGAGATGAAGATAACAGGGTGAACTCCAAATTCCTCTGTTTGAAAAATATTTTGATAAATATGCTGATTTCACTCACAGTACTAGATTATCTAGTAGCCACTGTTGGTGGCAAGGTAAACTAGTGCATCACTATGGAAATCAGTATGGAGAGTCTTCAAAAAAGTAAAAAATGAAAAAGTTCCACTTAACCCAGCTATTTCTCCTCTAGGTATCGTCTTGAAAGAGTTAAAGAGAACATTACATATATGCATCCTCATGTTTATAATAACACAATTCACTACAGTAAAATTTTGGAAGGAGCCTACACAGTGTGGCTCACTACCAGATGAATGGATCAAGTGTTCAATTTATACACAATACACTACTACTCTGCTGTAAGGAGGGATAAGGGTGAGTCATTTGCAGGAAGAAAGTGTTGCACCTTGAAACCATAATGACACGTGAAACAAATCATACACACAAGCTTAAATATTACATTATTTCTCTTATATGAAAATCCAAAATATGAACAAAGAGCAAAACAAAAGGTAGCTTTAGGAAATAGGGGAATGTATCTTTTCTTATATGCTATGCTTGAATGTTTAAGGAGACAGTAAAATATTTTTAAAGATTACTCATATAGCTTTTCTTCAATATCCAGAAGGATTCATTTCAGGAACCCACATGGATACCAATACAGTGCAAATGCCATGCTATTTGCATATATCCTATGTACAACCCCCTCTATAATTTAAAATTTATAATTAATATCCCCCTATGATATAATGTATTATAAAATTATAATTTATATAAGAAATGTAGGTTCTTATAATATCTAATTTCATGTAAATGCTTTATAAATAACTATTGTGCTATATCATTTAGAGGGAGATAATGATAAGAAAAAGCCTGCAAAATACCTATTGAAGACAAATGTTTTTCAAATAATTTTGATGGTTTTTCCCCTTTTTATTTTAAATTCCTTTTTGTATTTGTATTAGCATTAGCGGTATATAACATTTCACATTCCTTGTGGGCCATTGGTATGTGTACATAATACTACCTACCCTTTCTGTCTTTTGTCTCTTGATTCCCTTTTCTTATTTTTGTAATATTTGCAATACATAATGTTTATGTTCCTCATATAGAGTCAGTGTTTGTACACATGTTAATTCCTTTCTTCAGCCCCTTTCCTTCCCCTCCCTCCTCCTTCTGTTTTTTGATTCCTTTCCCCTTCTAGAAAGATCTACCTCTTGATGTTCTATTATTTATGTTTTATTTTGCTTTCTGTTTGGATGTTGGGCTTCTCATTTGGAGCAACCATAAGACATTTAATCTTGAGTGCCTGAAAAATTTTACTTAACATTATGGTCTCTCAGGTGTATCCATGTCTCTAAAAATGATTCAAGTTCATCTTTCATTATGGTAGAGTAGTACATAATGTGTGTAAATACCATATTTTCTTTTTCCAATCATCTGGACAGACATAGAGGCCACATCCAATACTTTGGTGCTATGAATTATATTTTTATATATATATGAATACACATGTATCTCTGTAATATGATGTCTTTAATACTTTCGGGAAGATAACTAAAAGGGGATTACTTAGGTTGAATAGAATGTCTATTTTCAGTTTTGAGGACTCTCAAAACTGATTTATTTTTAATATTTTAAGTATTTTTAATCTGAGGTTAATTTAATCCAACATAATAGAATTTAAGATAGACAAAATAAAAGGTGTTCATTAGCTTTGGTCAGAAGGATATTATTGGGCAACCTTAGGAAATGTTATTTTTCTGAAGATCTTGGGAGGGTGGTAGTGATTTCAGATTACAACATCCTGAGGAATGGAAAACAAACAAGAAAAGAGACTCGTGTCCAGACACAAATGTCTCTGAATCAAACTAACATTTCAGAACGTTCATGAGGTGAATCAAAGTAGTAAGCAGTCCAAAAGAACTGATGGGCATGTGAGATGGCTAAGTGGTCTAAAGTGCTTGCTTAGGCAAGCTTAGGCAACCACAGGGACCACAGTTCGATCCCTGGCCCCACATGCTGTGTCAGCCCCACACAAGGGCAGGCTGAGCCAGCCATAACATAAAAAAAGAACTGTAACCATCACACCACAGCAGTACATGTGCACCCATGTTTACAGCAGCACAATTTGTCATACCTAAATTTTCAAAACAACCAAAAAGCCCTTCAACTGAGGAATGAACAAAACATGTGGTATTTTTACACAATGGAGTATTTATTTCTCATATATAAAGAAAGACGAAGTCAAGGCTTTTATCGGTAAATGGATGCAACTAGAGCCTGTATTGGTAAGTGAAATAAATCAAACCTGCATGTTCAAACATCACATTATCTCACTAGGGTGAAAATATGAAAGCTTAAGTAAAATCTAAAAGGTACAATAGATATTGTCAAAGGGAAGGAATCTGTTAAATGGGGAGGAAAAACTGGGATGAAGAGAAGGACACCAAAAGACAGGAAAAATATATTTATGTATATACTCAGGATAGTCTGAATAATTGTACTACTGATTTCTGCTGGTTTAATGATAGGAGTAGTCAATGATTAAAATTTTTAAAATTCAATTTAATTTTTTTCTTTTTAATTATAATTTTCTTTTTAATTGACCAATTTCCCAGTTTATATCTGGTAGCCTAAATAACTACTTTGAAGAGAACATTATACAATACAACAACCGCTATTGAACCCCTATTATTTTGTTTAATTAAATTTTGTATAGTTTCTAATTTTTTTACCATTTTGTATTCTTCAAAAAGAAAAACTACATAAACAAAAAATAAAGTAACAAGCAGAGAAACATTTCATTTTAATAGCTATAAACTTAAAGAACATTAAGACAGCCAGTAAATAAAAACTATGATTTTATGAATATTATGAGGTTTCTATTAAGAATGAATATATTTTAGTATAAAAAGTGAATAGGTTTAACAATAAATGTATGTTACATACCTAATAATACACGTCTTTAAATAGAGAAGGCAAAAGTTGCTGTGCCCAAGGTGCAGGCTGATAGCTCAGTGGACTAAAGCACCTGCTCAGGCAGAGTGGTGTCTGGTGTTTGATCCCTGCTATGCAGTGCCAGCCCCAGGTACAGGGTCACTGAGAAGGCAATTGAAACTGGGTGTGGTGGCACCTGCCTTTAATCCCAGCACTTGGGAGGCTGTAAACAAGGGAATCACTGTGAGGCTGGTCTACGTAGTAAGATCCTGGAGATCCTGTACTAAAATATAGAAAAAAAATTGTCATTCCCAAAGAACAGATGTTTGGAAGGTACTGTTTGGATTATTCTTTTGAGAAGTTTAGTGGTAAAGCCAAATGAAGAGTTGGATGGTGTTGAGAAAAACTTGCTTACAATGGGAAAGATCTGTACTTCTTTTTTTTTTTTTTTTATCTTTTTGCGACAGGGTCTCACTATGCAGTTGTGGCTGGCCTTGAGCTCACTTTTGTAGCCCAGGCTGGTCTCGAACTCACACCGATCCTCCTGCCTCAGCCTCCCGAGTGCTGGGATTACAGGCGTGAGCCACCATGCCCGGCTGTACTTCTTTTTTTTAAAAAAAAAATGTTTTTTGAGTGGGTCCTACAATGTGATCCAGACTTACCTCCAATGCTGTCAAGTCTGTGGCCTAAGGCTCCAGAGCACTGAGATTATAGGTGTGTTCAGCCACCCCAGCCAGGAGTATCATTAATTGCTAACAACTCAGGTATTTAACAAGGGTGGGTTGAAAGTCTGGTAAACTAGGAGGAACTCCAGGATACAATGAATTCCAGAGGAGGTCGGAGGGGTGGAATGTAATGACTGGATCTGATTAGCCACAGACAAGCACAACATCACTTCTTCCAGAATGTGGGGGGGGGAGAATCAAAGGATAACCTGAGTAAAAAAGGTTATTGAAGTGTGAAAAACCACTGAGGGAATTCTCACTAAAAAAAAAAATCTATTCTTTGAATCATTTGTGGGATAGGGCATGTACTGAATAGAGAGGACGACAGTTTGATTGATGGACAAGAAGCTTGAAGATAGTAGACAAGGACAACACCAGACTTCTCAGGGCTCTGTGTTGAGGGCCTGAATAAACATAAGACACAAGGGTTGGAAGATAACTCAGTAGAATAAGTGCCTGTCTGGCAAGTACAGTGTCCTGAGTTCTATCCCCAGTAGCACACACAAAAAAAAGACACAAGCAACAGTGCTAGAGCACAGTTATGATAGGAAATATGAAGCTTAGTGACTTGATCATAATGGCTTAAGAGAGTTTCTCCCTTAGGCTGATACTAAGCATCCTGAATAAGGACTGGATACTAAACCCAGTAGGAAGGGACAAGAGGGTGAGACATTTTCAGGATTAGTCAGGAGAAAGTTCCAGTAACTGTCCATGGTGACATAAGCTGTACAGGAATAAATAAAGATGGAAGTAGTGGAAATCTGACTCAAAGAAATGAACACAGGTGCTTTTCTTAGGGGCAGATGAGGCTCAGGTGGTGGAAGAAAAAAGGATGCTGAGGTTTCTGCAAAATAGGTCCAGACCTTCAGGAGCTGGGGTAGGATCAGAGGTCTTCACTAGGAGCCCATCCACATGTTGGCTACACTTACATTGGAAATAATGAGAGCCACAGCCCACAGACTTCTAGAATGGAAGGTAAATGAACAAGAGGTTTGTCATAGTGGTAGAGCAAAAGAGGCAGAGTGGGCAGTAGTGCAGCAAGCATTTTCCCATAAAGTAAAGGTGAAACAGCGATCTAGAAGAGATGACATTGTGTCCTGCAGGCCAAAAAGCACAGCCTCTAGTGCGGGTGTGGTAGGCAAGGGATAGGAAGGACTCTTTGTTCCACGATTGCCAAGTATGTTAATAAACTAGACTCCCACCTTACACAGCATTTTTACAGAATCTCTGTGTACCCTATATGTGTACAGAATTATCACTGGTCAATAACCAAAAAATCGTTTAAATAAATCATATCACAAAACAAAGGAAAATATATAGTTGTAGAGAGCCAAAGGTGAGAGTTGGAAGGGAAGGAAACAAACAAAAGAACAAGACTAAACAGAAGTCACGAGGACTAAGACAGTCCCCATGGAACCGGATTCCCACTTAGTTCCCCCAGCCCACAACCAAACCACAGAATGGCCATGCTGTCTTCAAGTAGGACTTACCTTTCAGGAAAATGAGGCTCTAGGCAAAGGACATATCCATAACAGAACTATCCTAAGTAAAAATTGCTAAGCTATTATTTCTGGAAAATTCCAAAATTCTTCTAGATAACTGGAAACTTGCCAGTTAACATGGAAATATTATCCTCACCTTCTACTCAGATGCAGTCCCCCTCTACAAAGCGGAAAGAGCTCAGGTGAAACCAGCCCTGAGGAATCCACATTTCTTTCTCCATGCCTGTAATCCCGTGTGAACAGCAGATGGCACCAAAGCGCTGGAAAGGGAGCCAAACCTTTACAAGCGCTACAGCCTGACCAGATAGAATATGGTGGAGCTCACTGAATTCTACAAGGTCAAACAACAGCTTTGTGACATCAGCGTACTTGTTCTATTGAGTTGCACCATTGACCAGATATAAGCAGTTAAAGAATAAATCATTTTACTCATTACAGTCATACTAATTCTTAGCTCACTAGCTAGGGTTCTGGACTACATGTCAGATCTTCCTAAGAAGGCATAACTATTCTCCCAGAAATAACCAAGAAGGGAATGTGAGCTAGGGTTCAGAAATCATGTTCTATTCCCCTACTACCTTCTGTAGCGTTTATCAAATTGCACTATCATTGTGGGCCCTCCACAATAGACAAGCAATGCCTTGTGGAAGCACTGGTTCATCTTTGATTCCCTAATGAGTTACATATAGTAGATGGTCAACAACGCATGTTACGTGAACGCTTCAGTCAGGGCAGCACGTTGGGAAGATTCCTAGTCTGATGTGACTGGAAGACAGATATGTGGCCCTCTGGAAAGGGTGGCACACAGGAAGGACTTGACTGGGAAGGAATCTGGGTGGGATTTTGAACACTGGCTCTATTACTTATGTCTATGGGCTAGGAATTCAATGTTTCTGGGCTTTGATTTTCTCCTGTATCGGAGTACTCTTAAACAGGTTGGGAAATATGCAAAGCATACTGAACACATACATCTTGCACAATCACTCAATGAAATGAAGAGCAGTCACTGGTATTTACTGTACTTATTACTGTTGCTGCATCTTCTGAGTGTCAGGTGCCAGGGGAAGGGGCAAGAATGATTATAAGTAGGAGATAAACTGGAATTAAGACTCAGAGGCTTCCTTGGCTCAGTTCCCTCAAACAGCACAGCAATGGATCTAAGAAAAGGCTGTAAAGGAACTAGCAGAGTCTAGAGGTTGTGGCTTGACAGATTATTCACTTGGAGAGAAGGATGGCTTCTTAGGACTTCAAATGACTGATCATTTTAGTCCAGCTACCTGACAGCCTTTTGTAGTGACCTCAGAGCACAAGCAGATTCAAATTACACACATACAGATTTGCCCATAATTCCCATCACACAGCTCAGAAGCAGAAATAATGGGTGGTTAGAGTCTGGTACTCTAGTTCTGTTCCAAAATGCTGCTGTGCAGAGAAGCAGCACATTTCCTGTATAGAATTTCAGATTTCCCTTAAGGCTCAGTAAAACAATGAGTGCTTTTAAAGCAGATTACAGGAAGTGTTGTTTGACAGCATTAGACTCCCAGTGGCTGCATAGGGTAAAAGCAACCTCAAAGAATAGACAGATAGATGGAAATGAAGCCTGATTGATTGGAAAACGTACAGGAAGCAAATCTTTACTTCCAAGAAGCAGCATAGCTCACTCGAGTTCTGGACCACATTCCAGGGAGCTCCAAAGTCTAAGTGACTTCATGTCACTTTAGTGTGGCAGGAATGAAACCACTGGTAAGGTAATGTAGGGAGGGGTATGTCTTCCAGAAAAGTCTCAGCAACCAAGACAAAAGGTGAAAGAGAGTGTCTTCCATTTGAGAAATGCTGAGCAAGAACAGGTCTCATAATAAGCTGGCAGAGTATGGGGGACATACCATGCAAATCCAAGCTCCCACCACAAGCCCAAAGCCTAGGCCATTTGACAGGCAGGTTGTGGCAGCAGGCTCACCTACAAAGGGTGGGTCTCAAAAGCCCCAGACTCTGTAGGCCTCATCCATGCTCATCCCTTTTGGGCCTGACATGAGTCATCAAGCATGCTGAGAACACCCAGCCAAGCAGCAGTGCAAGATCCCAGTAGGCATGTAAGAAGTTGTGACTCCAGAGAATAGAGGGAGAGGTTTGTGGTGGTGGCGCAGGCCTGCAGTTTGCTAGCCTTACCTCCTTTCCAAAGCAGGTAGATGGGCACCACGTAGAGCATGACATGTTGAATGTAGTAGATCTCCAGTTCAAAGGGGAGCTGTGGAGACAAGATGGAGAGAAGTGTTTCAGAACAGGAAGCACTTGCTGAGATGGCTTTGGAACTTGGGTGCTCTTGGCTCTTCAGGACCTACCTTTTAGTAACCCTAGGCATTTTATTAATTCACTTCCCCTTACAATTTGAGAAAAAAAAAGAATGACATAAACTTCAAGCCTAGATGAGTATGTTCCATGGTGTATTTTTCAAGACAGCAATTAAAAAATATTTCACCAGAAAAGTTTATTGAAAAACTTACAAATATTACATACAATATATCCCTTGGAGGTTTACCATCCACATTAGTGGTATATTAAGGTTTTAAGCACTCTCTGTAGAGAAGCCTACTTAACATTGTTTCTCCAGTGTTTCTAAATTTACTTAGCAACTGACTTAAAAACATTCTATAAAGTACACTGGAAAAAATGCAATCTTGTAACACTTCAGATTACTGACAAAATACAGCCTATTTTAAAAGTTTATTCTTCATATTTTTCATGTGTGACAAAGAACATACAAAGAAGAACTTATTCTCCGATTTTCAAGTAAATATAATTGATTCCAAGAACAATGAGTTTACTCATGAGATACCTGGGTGTCCGTCCCTGATATGCCCTCGTTTTGAGAAGAACAAGCAGCTGGCTCCATTCTGGCATCACTTGCCAAAAAGAATTTCCCCGTCCTCCTGCCACCTAACAACCTCACTCTTTCAACTGCTTTCAATCTACTACAAAAAGAAAGCTATGGGCCACCAGTGTTTCCACCTGGCATGGGGAGTTTGGTATTGTGTTTGGCTGCAGGCACAAAATGGAAACAGCTGGGGAAAACGCTGAGCAGCTGGAAAGAAGCCTAGCATATGGAGTATGCTCAATTCCTACCCCCCATCCCCCACCTTACACCAAGGAAACCTGAAGAGTAAATCAAGCCCAGTGGGAACGGTGTCAGCTACCTCCCTGTTCCCCAAAGTGCAGGCTCAGAATCAATACTGCTAGTGAGTGGTTCACCGGTGTCTTGTATCAAGGGCTAAAACAAAACAAAACAAAACAAACAAAAACAGCTTCTAGAACAGGAGCTGGGACAACTGTAGACCATGGACACAAACAGTAGCTCGGCCACTTGACAATAGAATCCATATGAAAAAAAATTTCCCAGGGACTCGAGATGATCCTTAAGTATAATTTTACTTCATAAAGGGAATGTAAAAATTCAGAAAAGGAGATGAGCTTCCAAGCATCTCTGAACATGCTGGAATAGGTTATGAGATTTGACACTGGACATTGCTAGTACCAGGTGGCTATGGAGGCCCGAGAGGTGCACACTTGCCATTCTGTGAAGTGGTATGGAAGGCTTTGCTCTTTTAAATTTTGGGATTGCTTTACAATTTTCCAATGTTTTTATATCCATATTCTACCCAATCTCTCATTTTGCAGATGAGGAACTTAAAATACAAAAAGGTTAACTGATTTGACCAAAGTCACCCAGAAAAAATGGCAATGAGGAAAAGTCCCAGCTATCTGGCTATAGTCAGAACCGTGACCTCTCCTTGAAATGACCTTCAGAATCAGGCTACTATCCCAAAGCAGGAAGCAGAGAAGTGGGGCAAAGCTCTGAAAGCAACAGTCCAATGGCAGCCTCAGGCAGGCCATCTGCTTGCCTCCCAAACCTCAGCGGCCAATTCCTCACCTTGCCGTGTCCACTGCCTCTTCCCAATTCAGATGTGACTCTGCTACTGAATCATCTTATAGCCTTGGGCAAGTCCCATAACCTCTCCACCCTAGTTTTGGCATCAGTAAAAGAGCAATAATAATGCTGTCATTATACCGTTGTTTTTAAATTTATAAAAATATAACAACATAGTACGTTTTGTACAACGACCATAAGCATTTTATTAACTGAACTTAAGGTAGTTCTCATAACAATAATATTGTCCTAATTACTTTCATTTTAGACATGAAAAAGTAAAAAAATGAGAGAGAGAAACCGAAGTTCAGCACAGGCCAGATTCAACTTCAAACAGTCTGTATTAGAATTTAGGTCTTAGCCAGTGTACACTTGGTCTTCCCTCAGTGTCCATAGGACATTGTGTTCAAGACCCTACAACAGATATAAAAAAACCACAAATGTGCAATTTCTTTATGTAAAATGACATAGCATTTGCATATAACATGTAGTCCTCCTGCACACATTAATTTTTCGATGACTTGCAATAAATAATTCAAGAGATATACTATAGAAGAAAAGAAGCTGAGGCTATGCTTAATTTGTGGTACCAGTGTGAGAGCCTGTCGAAGATGCTTTTAATTCTGTGGGAATGAATGTCTGAACTACAAAGAGAGCTGCAGATGATGAGAAGAGTTGGAAACAAATGATGTACACATTTGACTCCATGTTACAAGACAGAAAATCTAAATTTATAAAACAGAAACATAAGCCAGGTGTAGTGGCTCACACCTGTAATCCCAGAACTTGGGAGGCTGAGGCAAGAGGATCGCTGCCAGTTCGAGACAGCCTGGGCTACAAAAGTGAGCCCAAAGCCAGCCTGTACTGCACAGTGAAACCCTGTCTCAAAAAGCCACAAAAAAAAAAAAAAAACAGAAACATAAGCCAAGCACAATGGTAACATTTGTATTTCCAGGTGCTCATTAGGCTGCAGGAAGAAGATCTCAAGTTCAAGTCCAGCCAGGACTATTTACCAAGACCCTTTATCAAAATAAATTAACAAGGGCTTGGTATATTAGCTCAGTGGTAGAGCACTTGCCTAGCGTATGTGAGGCTCTACATTCAATCCCTAGTGCTACAAAACATTAATAATAAAAGACAAACAAAACAGCAGTTTAAAAGAAGGAAATTCTAAATGCACAGAAATGCAAGTATTTTCTTCAAGCATGTCAATGGGACATCTATGTACTCTACTTCACAAAGGTTCAAGAGGAAAGGATAGATGGTGAGAGATGGGGCCCAAGCTCAAAGGGCATTTTCAATATGGAGAAATATTTATGGATTGAGATAAAAGAACAACTGAAGAGGAAGAACCTTAACAAGCAAGGAGGACAGGAGGCACCAGATCTCAAGATCAGAAAAATATAGAAAGGGATGGAACCCAAAGCATAAATGGAAGCATCAGTATTGGGATCCCAGGACATGTGATGCAAAGACAGGCTGAAGTGAAAGTAATTATATGAGGGAGGGTTGTGTGCTATAAGTTAAGAGAGCTCACACCATAGCTCAGGAGACAGCGTGACCGTAAGTCCAGAGCTCATGACCAGGCATAGAGTGAGAGCAGGCAGTCATAAAGAGAGGCCACTGGTTTCAGGTTAGCCATAGACTACAGCTTCTCAAAATAAATACCTGTAATACAAAAGCTCTGTACATTCACAGACCAATTCAGTATCTGAGCCATGTTAGGAAACAATACAAAACAGAACTAATATTTCAATATCATAAATGGCAAAGGTAGAGGGACTGTTTCTAGAGTAAAACTAACAAAAACTCCAGAGATAGAACAATTAAAGCAATACCTAAACTTGAGCATATCTTGATTAAAAAAAAAGTCTAAATGACACCTTAAAACAATGAGGAAATTTGACTATACATTCATTGTCATATAGCCGGGCGTGGTGGCGCACGCCTGTAATCCCAGCACTCGGGAGGCTGAGGCAGGAGGATCGGTGAGAGTTCGAGACCAGCCTGGGCTACAAAACTGAGCTCAAGGCCAGCCTGAACTGTACAGCGAGACCCTGTCTCAAAAAGACAAAAAAAAAACAAAAAAAACAAAATACATTCATTGTCATATAAAAACACACAAGCTTAAATGTTGTATGGTGTCTTTTCTGTGAAAAACACAAATTATAAAGACCAAAGGGAAAGTTACATAATAGGAAATAGGGAGAGAGATTTTCCTCAAATGTGAAAGAGATCAAGAGATTGAGGGAGGAGGAGGGAAGGACAGAGATGCACAAAAGGCACGAAGATGTGTTTTGTAGTTCTGCCGACTCCACACAAGGAATGGAGACTTTATGTCCTACAAACATGCACTAATAAAAATTCTTTATATATAGACGATTGTCTTAGTTCCTCCTTTCTCATTGCTGTGACAAATACCTGACACTCAAAAAGTAGGAAGGAAAGATTCATTTAGCTCACAGTGATTGGAGGTTTCATAGTTCAAAACAGCCTGAATTATGTAGCAAGACCCCAGAACCTTATTTACTCAGGAGACAGGGTCAGTGCCTCTGTCTTCACTGCCTGCTCTACAGGGTCCAGAGGAGAGGGTGGGGCGCTGCTTTGTCAAGGATGACCCTCTCCACATCTTCGAGGGAGGTCACTGGCCTGGAGAGGGGCAGAGTGCATGCTGCCAATTTTCCTGGCCCCACACCTCAAGTCCTGCCCTGGTCCTCTGGCTGCACCCCTCGAACCACTCCCTGCTCCTTGAGCCTGGTCTGCACCATGACTTATGTGAGGCTTTAGGGGGACAACTAGACACAAACCATAACAATGGTACTTAGAATTGCTGATAATTTTCTGAAGCATGACAACGACATTTTGGTTATGTAGAGAATGTCCTTATTCTTGGTATTGCAGGCTGAAATATGTAGAGCTATCAACAGACTTTCTCTTTAACCATACAGCAAAGATGAGATAGGCTTAGAAAGTTAATATAAAAATGCTAACAATTGTTGCTTTCTAATTTTTAAAATTTATTTATTTATTTGATACAGGCTCTTGCTATATAGCTCTGACTCCTAGTGATCCTCCTGTCTCAGCCTCTTCAGCACTGTGATTATTGGTGCATATTATCGTGCCCAGAACCAGTGGCCAGTACCTGGGGTCAGGATAACACAGTATGTAGCACGACGGATTGAACTTGGGTCACTGTATTTGCCAGGCATGTGCTTAGAACGCCAAGCTGTGTCCCTACCCCAACAATTGTTGAATTCATATTTCAGCTTTTTAGTACATTTGAATATTTGTACAACAAAAAGTTACATAAGTATGTATAAACTAATATGGTGAAACCCTATGATAAGATAAATAGCAGAAAAAAACAAACTATATTGGTTTTGGAGAAAAAATTTGGTAATTTTTATCAAAATACTTGAATTCTTACTCATTTTGACTTAGTTTTCTCAGTTTTCAAAATTCCCCCAGAGTATCTGAGGATGTTAATTTCACTTGCAGGAATTTATACTAACAGAGATACTTGAACACATACAAACACATATACATAAAAATTCTCACTGTAGCATTACTTATAAACAAAATAATAATTAAGAAGAAATGCAGCAGGTGGTGGCACACACATATAATTGCATCTAATCAAAAGGTGTAGGCAGGAGGATTACGAATTCAAGGTTACCCTGGGCAACACAGAGAGACCTGGCTCAAAGTAGTAGTTGAAGGACTGAGGACAGAGCTCAGTGGAAGATAGCTCTTGGTGTAATCCTTAGTACTCCACCACCCCCACCCCAGGCACCATGCCTCACTTCAATCATTTTTCTCTAAAAGAAGTTACAACTATATCCACATGGGAAAAAAAAATTATTTGCTGCATAAAGCATGACCCTTTTTGTAGAAAAAACATCAAATATATACATCAATTCACGTACATATGTGTGTGTAGGTATAAATGCATAGAAAAGAGCTGGAATGCAATTTCAGAAACTGGGAAAGAAGAGAGGATTATTGAAGGGTTGAGAAAAGGAAAGAGGAAGCTTGACTTTGGGCTTTATACACTCACATAGCTAGATTTCTAATAGCACAGTTAAAATTTTTTTTTAAGAATGAAAAGGGTGAGGGGCTGGGGAGATAGTTCCAAGGCACAAGCGCCTGCTGGGCAAGTGCAAGGTTGTGAGTTTGAGCCCCGGTCCTGCAAAAAAGAAAAAAAAGAAGAAGAAAAAGGGGGAAAAGAAGAATATATCATTATTAACAGTAATTTCCTTGTTGAGGAGTAGGAGGTAATTTTGTTATTTTTTCCCTACTATTTTTTATTGCTCGATTTAAATATATATAATGATAATATTCATCATAGAGAATTTGTACCTATAGATGTATAGCTTGTTTCTTTTTTTCTCATTCTTCTCTGGGGGGAGGGAATTATCATGTTACATTGTTTATAGTTCTCTATATTATAGGAACTGTTAGCCAAGGGAATACATTAAGCTCTTAATAATGATTAATAATATTTTTTTCAGATTTCAAAAACCCTCCTTCGGCAGATCTGAGCATGTCAAAAACCAACATGTAGGGGGGTGGGTTACTGATCCGCACATCCCATGCTCTCATTGTATCTTCCCTGGGGATCCCACGCCCATCCCTCTACTAAGGACAAATGCCACAGCTCTTCCACCTGCACGGCATTTCACCACACTTTTACGACCAGATAAGGTGAGAAGAGGGATAAGTGACTGGAGGCCACAGCCACCAGTCTTTACTTTTGCCCTAATAAGGCTACTATCTATACTTCCTCCTTGTGCTCAGAACCCTCAACAACTCAAAGGAACAGAGTTAAGTGTTCAAGGAGCTGGTCCCAGCCAGCTCCTTGATGTCAAACACAACATCTGGAGCTTGTGAAAGATGCTGTGTGCTCTGATGGTACAGCTACTGGGGCAAAAGCTATTTCATAAAGTGAGACACTGAGTAGCCCAGAACTCCCTACAAAGTGGGGTCTGCCAACCACAATATAGTCTGCAAGGTGTCACTCAGCTGTCTCTTTTAGCGAAAGTGAAAATGAAACTATCTAGCTTCACCACCTGTCCTCCTGAGAAAACAAACTTAGGGGCCCTGGGAGATACCTCAGTGGCACAAGTGCTTGTCTGGCAACAGCAAGGTCCCAAATTCAATCCCAAGTACAAAATAAAGAAAGAAAAGAACTGACGCCCACTCCTGGGTTGTCCCAGTCGTCGCATGAGGCTTTTCCTTAGTAACCTGGGCGATAGCTGGTATTCACAAGAATTGTCTTTAGTCACAGCCTTGGGATTAAAATGTTTCTGTTTGATCTATTCTGCCTCTCGTAATTACCTTGGAGTCTTGATCAGACCTGTTTCAGAAATTGCACTGAAGATAGTGAGTGAAAGACAGACTGACCATAGCCAAGACATGGCTTATCAGGCCCTACCAACTCGCTGTTTTGCAACTAAGAAAGGCAAAAAAGCCAAAGGGAAAGAACAGTCCCAAACCAGAGTGAATATTAACACAGCATTGGTTGAAGATATAATCAACTTGGAAGAGGTAGACGAAGAAATGAAGTCTGTGATAGAAGTACTCAAGGATAATTTCAATAAGACTCTTAATATAAGGACTTCACCAGGATCCTTTGATCATATTACTGTGGTAACTACTGATGGGAAGCTTGCTTTAAACCAGATTAGCCAGATCACCATGAAGTCGCCAAAGTTGATTTTGGTGAATATTCTCAGCTTCCCCGAGTGTACAGCTGCAGCTATCAAGGCTATAAGAGAAAGTGGAATGAATCTGAACCCAGAAGTGGAAGGGGATACTGATTCGCGTGCCTATTCCTAAAGTAACCAGGGAGCACAGGGAGATGCTGGTGAAACTGGCCATCCTGCAATCCATCAGAAGTGAACCAGGAAAACAGACAGGGAGAGCAAAGAAGGAGCCCTTTGGGAACAAGCCAATGGGGCTTTGCCACAGTCTTTTGTGAGCAGCTGAAGTCCCCTTCTCACTGCAAATGCTCTTCTCAAAGAACTTCTTTCTTTTTAATAAAGGGAGGAAATGATATAACAAAAAAGAAGAAAAAGAAAAGAAAAGAATCAGGAACTTATAATTTTTTAATACTGTCCCTGGTACAAAAACTCTTTTCTCGCTGGGTGTTGTAGCACACACTTATAATCCTGGATAGTTGTGAGGCTGAGAGAGGAGGATGTCGTGTATGAGTGCAGACTGGGCAAATAAAAAGGGATGGGATGTAGCTCAGTGGCCAAGTGTTACTAGGTTCCATTTCCAGTACCAAATTTTTTAGAAAGCCATTTCTGAATGTTCAGAGAATGAATTCCTAATGTTCCAATAGTAATGCTTAGTAATAATCATAATCATAATAGCTAACCTTTCAGTGTTCCTGGGGGATATATCAAATTAAGTCTGCCGTACTTCGTTGAGCTTTAATGATGATGAAATAATTAGAATCAGTCCTGTCTAACTCTCCTAAGTTCAACTGTCTCCACCACTGTTCATATATTAGAGTCATAACTTCCAGCACTCCATAGTGTGACTGCATTTGGGGATAAGGTTCGAAAAGATAAAGGTAAAATGAAGTCCAGTGGTTCGACCCTAATTCAATATGACCAGATGTTCATACAAGAAGAAAAAAAAAAGATCAGGATACAGAGGGCCACCCAAAAAGGCCATATAAAGGCACCTGAAAGAGATAGTCATAGAGAAGTGAACGAGAGGCCCTGAGAAGTCAACCATATGGACCCAAGATTTTAACACTTCAAGCTCCCCAAAATTGTGAAGAAATTGCTATCTGTGGTCTAAGTCACCCAGTCTATGGTACACTTTTTGTTACAGCAGCCCGAGCAAGCTAATACCCTGGCCAATCTGATGCTATGAGCCAAGCACTGTTCTAAGTGCTTTATAACTATTAACATTTTTATCTTCATATCATGTTTTTATTCCCCAATTTTTCTATGTATCTATCTATCTATTGATTGATCGATCGATCTATCTATCCATCTATTTATCTATCTATTTTTGTGTTAGCAGGGACTGAACTCATGACCCTGCGCTTGCCAGACAGGTGTTTATTCTACTGAGCTATCTCCTGGACCCTTATTCCCCAATTTTAAGAGGGAAACATGACACATAGAATATTTTTGTTTGTTTGTTTTGCTGGCAGCATAATACTAAAAACATCTTAATTCCTATCTCAAGGAAAAAGATGTTGTGGCCCATTTATAAGATATAATGCCACACCACAGTGAAAATGTAACTGTAGTAACATGAGTAGTATGGTAGGAATGAATCATTAAATATAATATTGCATAGAACAAGCAAGTTGTGGAACATACCATACAAATAATAGCCTTTCTATAAATGTCAAAAAACAATTAAAACTAAATATCTTATTTTAGAATGTTTATATAGACACACTTGTGCATTTAAAAGAGAGAATAAAACTCTGTTTTTTTAAAAGAGTGAATTGATTACAGATTATACACATGATACACAACATTCTGGTCTCTAAGTTGGACTCATGATTCAATTTGAAGTTTGGAATATGGTTTTCAAATATTTAGTTTTATTTAATTAATATTTAATTGATTTTCTCAGTATTGTTTATACTTTTTGCTTTATGATTCATACTGCATCTTTGACTTACAATCTACTTGTAAGACATGGTATGATATTTTCTGCTAGTATTAGATACTTTAAAAAGAAATATACATGAGTTAGGATAAATACACAGCTCCTTTGTCTTAGCTCATTGAGAATAAAAGTTTGTACTAATATTGTTTAGACAGGATAGCAGGTCTGCATCTTGTCCTCTAAATAACTACTATGAAAACAATATGCATTGTATTAATTCTTATAACCATCCTACTAACTTGTTTTAAAACTGTTTCATTGCTATTTTATCTTTTTTTCTCATTAAATGAATAAAAATTATATATATATCTATAATTTTTATTCATTTAATGAATATATATATATATATATATATATATATATATATATATATATAATACAAAAGTAAAGCTCCCCACACTGGGGAGTACAAGGCAAGAAGATTGTTGTGAGTTTAAGACCAGCCTAGGCTACAAAGTGAGTTCAAGGCCAGTGAGAGCTACATAACATGACTCTGTCTCAAAATGAGAAAAAAATACATAATAAAAATAAATAAAGAATAAAAATAAAAAAGGAAAGGAATGAAAGCCAAACTTTAGGCTAGTGGTTCTTTCAGGGTGCATGGGAGCAAAACTGGAAGTGATGTATATAGGCAAATTTAATTTCTGCTCAATGTGACTATTTCTTCAATTGAGTTCCTAATGATATGTGATCTGCCCTTGACCACCCAGCAAGAAAAAGAAAAAAAAATGCTTAATTACAATGCATGAAATGCAGACCTAGATTGGTGAGATGAGCTTTAGGAGGCTTAGATTCAATAGCCTCCAACATTACAAGCTTCACTGGTGGCCCACTGCAATTGCAGAACATTTGACTGTATATGTATTTGCTTCCTCTTAGTCCAAAGAGAAGTATATTCTTTTCCTTTTTTAAAATTTTTTCTAAGCAACATCAATAGGGAGGTGGGTCATGCCCACACACTGTACTCTGTAGAACAATTGTGAGGACAATATGCAATATGTCAACTTTCAAAAGAAAAAAAGGGGAAAAGAATAAAAAAATAAAAAAGAAAAGTAATGTTGATTTAAAAGGGTTAATGTTTAATTGTTTGATCAATCTTATGTACCTATATGTATTAATCTAAACTGATCTATGATGAAAATATGTAATATAACCATTGTTAAACTTAAACAATAAAAATATTAAATAAAATAAATAAATAAATACACTCCTAAATAAAATTAAAGGAAAGCATGTGTCCAGTATATTTCAAGTCAAGTCCCCCCCACTCAACTGTGTGTACCCAGTGAC
The DNA here is from genome assembly GCA_004027025.1 of Myocastor coypus. Taxonomy (NCBI): domain Eukaryota; kingdom Metazoa; phylum Chordata; class Mammalia; order Rodentia; family Myocastoridae; genus Myocastor; species Myocastor coypus. The sequence goes on from PVJA010014381.1 coordinate 35,372, forward strand.
CACTGGGAAGGGAAAGAAAGGTTCAGATTAAATTGCGTACTTGTAGATGGTCTCAAGATTTATTAAATGGCTTAGTCAGCATTTGAACCCAAGGAATCTGATCGCAGAAGCTATTATCATGGTTATCGTTTCTGTACTGTAGGCACCACACAGGGTGGTGTCAAAGTGGACTGTGAATTCACTGAACTCAGACCTGCCACTTTTTCAAACTGAACCACAGGTAAAATAGGATACAGAATAGTAGAGAATATTTGAATATGCAAGAAGATACTTCCAGGACTTAGACATCCAGCCCTGCCTGAACTCGTCATGTGGCTTTTTTATTCAGGGAGTGAAAGTCAATATTTAGACAACTCTGTCCACAGAACTCAGGGGAAGGCCAATGACAGAAATGATTCAAATGGGATTACTAAGGAAGCAGAGTATCTGTAAGTCAAAAGAAAATGACAGACGCTTACATCTAGGCAAACTACCCTCAGAGTGACCTACCTAGAGCTGTTCTTAGCTAGTGTGATAGGGGCTCAAAGAGGACCTTTCCCACTACTGACAGGACTAAAGTCCTTTCTCTGCTGCCTCACGTTGTAGACTGTACTTTCACAATTTAAGCTTTAAAAAATGGGAAATACAGTATGAGAGGAAAACTACTAAATTTTTTATTCCCCATCAGCCCAAATAGTCTGTAGCATCCTCCTTCCACATTTTAAGGACTTCATAGGACTTGGGTTTCAGATAGCTGCTAGATACAGAGGTCATTGTCACACTAAGTCTATAGCAAAGACAAGGAGAAAAGTCTCTGAAATTTGGTTCTAGCCCCAGTCAAAATGACTCTACAGCAGTCAGCATACCCTCTAAACAGAGCCAACTAAGTATGGAGTCCAGTTAATATTCTACTCCCTGGAAACCAGTGCGTCAAGGCAACCAGTGGAACAGCCATACAGTGTTACACCCAGTTTCCCTCAGCATCTCCCTCAAACTAGCCCCATGACTTCTGCTACAAGTTGGAGCCAAGTTCATAAATTTGTAAATTGAGAGAAGGCAAATGGCACATATCCCCTTTTTACTTCTTTTCTCTTCTGTTTACTTATCCCAATCTCTGTCTCATCCTAGGCTTGAACTGTGCTCCCACATTCCCCCTCATCAGTGAAACATGGTAAACGTAGACCCAGAGGACTTTCTGGCTAACCTAACACAGACAGAATTGCTGAATCTTTATTTGTGTCATAGTTTTTAGAAAATCTTTTTTGACCCCACTGGGATGGGGACCCAACAGTTTGCACTTTCACAAAGCTCCCTAGGCATATTTGAATATAGAGACATTGAAGCTATGCCTAAAGAAATATGACCATAGGGAAAGCACTAAATCTCTAAGTGGTAGGTACGGAAATGTAGAATATTCTCACAATGAAATGGAAAGCAGCTTCCAGGAAAAGATATTGATACAGATAACAATGTGGCTAATGTTCAAAACAACAAAAAGCTATGAATAACAGTAACAGTAATAACTGTTGGTATATAGCACTTCTTTGTCAGGCATTGCCTTAAGTATGTGATATGTATCAACTATTTGCTACAACTCCCAAGGGTAGGTTCTACAAAGCAACTAATTTAAAGTACTTGCAGAATCACAATGTAAACAAGGCAATCTGGGCCCAGAATCAGTATTTTTCAGCTGTTTTTTTTTTTTTTTTTCAGGACCAGGGTTTGAACTCACGACCTTGCACTTGCCAGGCAGGCGCCTGTGCCACGGAGCTATCTCCCCGGCCCACAGAATCAGTATTTTTAACCACTGAGCTATACTACTTCAGTGGACAATAATACCTTTTATGGTACATAAATAACATGGTATGTATGCTATACTGATATATATATATATATATATATATATATATATATATGTATATGTATATATACATATATATGTGTGTGTAGGAACTTGGACATATAATATTGCATTGCTGTGAGAACTGATTAGCACTGAAGATCATCAAATACTAGCCAGAAGAAACACCCATCTCCTCTAGAGGAATCTAAGATTCAAAAAATTGACACAATAAAGTTCCAAGAAAAAAAGTAGCATACAGTTAAAAAAAATAATCTTAAAAAAAAACCCTTAAAGATAAAGGAGACAAATCAAGAATCACAAAGAAAAAGCTTTAGAATCTTATAAATGCAATTATCACTCATGAAGTATGCTTATTAATATATGAAATGATAAAATGTGATAATTAAAATAAAATCTCAGTGGAGATGTTTAAGTGATGATAGTACACAACTGAAGAGATAGTAGCTACCACTAGCATGCCATGCTGGCCCTGCCCATGGGTGCACGGAGATAGCAACTAAAACTGGGCATAGTGGTGCACACTTGTGATCCCGGAGATTTGCAGGCTGAAAACAGGAGAATCACTACAAGTCCAATCTGTATAGTGAGACCCTGTAGACCCTGTACTAATACAGAAAAAAGAGATAATAACTAGATTATAGAGCTGAAGAAATTACCTAAAATGCAAGACAATAAGACAAAGAAATAAAAAACATGACAAGAGCAAGAGCCAGAAAGCCAGCAAGATGGACCAACATATCACTAAATGTCAACTCAGAAGGAGAAAAGAAAACAGAACTGAGGCACTGTTTGAAGGTATACCAGCTGAGAATGTTCAGGAACCTTATCAAATACATAGACACAAATTATAGAAGCATAAAGAATGGTTACAAATATAGCATGTGTATTATGCATGAGACCAAAGGTTATAGTCCCAGTTCCACAAAAAGGAAAAAAAAGAATCTAAATTATTCTTAAAGACAACAATTACAAATAAATCAATGCAAAATATATTAATTATAAAATTATAGAATACCAAGTACAAAGAAAATATCTTAAAGTGACTGAAAGATAAATTATTTTCACAACACTGAACGCAAAGACACTGACTTTTCTAAACCACATTGGAAGACAGAAAACAGTAAGACTGTATCTTCAGTATGCTTTGGCAAAAAATAACCATGCTTCTAGAATTTTATAGCCCTGGTCTTCCCAGCATGAAGGAGGAATATAGACATTTTTATGCAAAGAACCATCAAGGGCTTGTTATCAGATCATTATTAAAGAGAATTCTATATAACATATTTCCAATAAGGAAAATGTAATGCCAGTAAAAAGATCTGAGATACAATAAAAATGTTCATTGTGTTAGTTTTTGTTAGTATAAGGACACATCCAAGGTAGGTTATGTTATAAAGAAGTTTACTTTTGTTAATGGTTCTGCGGTTAAAAGGTCTAGGGGGCTTCATTTGATTTCATGGTGGCAGAGTCCCAAGGCAACATAAAATATCACATGGCAAGAGAGCGGGCACATATGTGTGTGAGTGTCTAGATTCTGCCTCTCTTTTCATAAAGCCACAAAGATTCAATCATGCCAGTCCCAATGACCCTAGTTAATCCTAATCACTTTCTAAAGCCGACCTCTAAGCATCATTGTAAAGCCAAGTTTTTATTCTTCACATATTTCCCAATGAGAATTAAATTCCAACATATAAAATCGTAGAAAACAGTCCAAATCAGATCACAGAGGAAAAGGGAAATAAATATGTACGTAAATCTATATGAATATTGGTTATATAAAATAATATCATCTTCTGTTATTTCTGTTATTTTTGAAAAGAAAAACTAAAATAACAAAGAAGGTTATATTAAAGCATGAACACTTATCTTAAGGGTAGTTTATTACATATTATATGGTCCACATGTAAAAGAGTGAGGTTATATCCCTACTTCTTACTATACACAGAGATATGCTCAAGACAAACAAAATATATGTACATAGAAGCTCACACTTGAATATAGTTGGTATTATTCATAGTATTCCTAAAGTAGGGCCAATCAAAATGTCCATCACTTGATGAATGAATAAAGAAATAAGGTATATCCAGAAAATTACATACTATTAAATTAAATAATACTTCATGATTTACTGATTTATGACATGGAAGAACCTTGTAAGGATTATGGTAAGTGAAAGGAGCCAGAGAGCTACTAAAGGGCAAATATTATAGAATTATATTTGTGTGAAATATTCAGAGCAAACTAATCTGCAGAGATAGAAATTTGATCAGTGGCTGCTTGGAGTTATGAACGACTGCAGTGTGATAGGTGCAGGTTTCTTTTTGGACTGATGAAAATGTTCTAAAATTTATCATGGTGATGGCTGTGTAACACTATGAACATACTAAAAAGCACTGAATTAAACACTTTAAATGGGTGCTCTTTACATCGTATGAATCATATCTCAATAACCAGTTACTTAAAATATGACATAAGGTCCTTGTAATTTTAAGGAGAAAAGTAAAGGTACAGAGTGAAGTTTCTGAATTAGTGCTACAAGACAATCATTCAAAAACCACTGAAATACAGTGTATACCTTCCATACACATAGAATGGGGAAATGGAAGACAATAAATACAATCAAGTCAGAAAAACAGACAAACAAAAAGGAACAGAAAATGACAAAATCTTGCAACCTGGTGCTCCTAACCTGAAGAAAAATATGCTAGCCTAAGCTACATTCTGCAGCTCTACTCGTGCTGAGAAGCAGGCTCTTCTGTGTGTGTGTGCTCCAATCTGGTAGAGGCTCAAGCCCTACAGCACCTTCATCCATAGAGTCTGGACAGGGGCTGCTAAGAAAACATAGTCTTGTGAGAAGGTATCCTCCGTTTGCTCATGAGCTAATTGAGATCTATGTATCTTAGACTCTGAATGAAAATAATTATTTTATTGAGAGTCAACTTAAATTTTGGCATTTCCACCAGCTTGAATTGTTAAGGAGTGAAATGCAAAGCTGAAGAAGTAGCTCAGTGGCGAAGTGCTTGCCTAGCATAGATGTGGCCCTGCACCCAATCTCTGCACTATCAAAAAAAAAAAAAAAAAAAAAAGAAAAAGAAATTGAATGATATATTTAGTTATTTAGTGGGTGGCCAAGGGACTTGTGGATCTAGTGCCCCACCTGTAAACACCTGGCAGCTTTCACAAGAACCATAAGTGCATCACCATATATGGCTTTTGGCCATATATCTATGGCAGCATGATGTTACATGACATATGTTTATGCTGTGTTACTCCACATGCTAGAGCTTACTGATGGAAACTGTATATCTTATCTGACCAGGCAAGGTAGGGCTGTCATAATTCTGCCTCAAGCATAGGGGCCAAAACTTTTCCACTACTCTTAACTTGCCGTTCTTTTTTCCCTCCAGTACTGACACCATGGGACAGAGAAAGTGAAATTAAATACAGTGGAGAAAATATAAGACCAAAAGTTTAAAAAAAAACAACGAAGCAAACATACCTGGAAATATCATTCTCTGCTAAATATCTGCTCAGTTCAATCATGAAGCATCTTCTTTGGGTCCTACCTTTGAAACTAGGATGCTGTCTTTGACTATACTAGAATATCTTCCCTGGATATATTCCACACACTTTCTCAGGACAGCTCTAGCCATGCATGTTCCCACAGCAATGCCTGGTCCCTGCTCTACAGAGAAAGCTGCCATCCCCTTGCTCAAGTTTGGAAACAGAATAGTGCCTAAGCCTTAGAGCAAGTCACAGCTGACCTCTGGCCTGGTACGGAGCCTGAGAAACAAGCTAGTACACATAAATGGGAGTTGCCTAAGTCTTTCAACACCACCTGGGTGAACTACAACCTGATGATCTTTCCAAGTAGTCACATCTTGAATGCTCACTCTGTAGGAGACTTTCCTCTCCTCCCAAAACACACCTATATATCTTACATAGGGCAGATCCCTTAGGCCCTCTTCATGGCTTTCTATGTTTCCAATGTCTGTGTTTCACTGCGGGTCATGTAAAAATGGATATGGAGCCTAGTCAGTCACAAATATGCACCTGGAGCAAAATCTTGCATGGCAAAGGCCATAGAAAAGCCTCCTTACCAGCCAAAGCAAAACAGACATGCAGCAGAGGTCCAAATCATGGGTGAAGCAAATAGTTGATAACCGCCTCAGGGTCAGAACTAAGGGAATGCTAGAGGTAAGTTTTAGATGCACTTTGAGATTCTGATAGTTTGGTGGAGGAGAAAAGTGTACTTTCTAGTGATTGGAGGGGTGGATATCCCACCATTCTCTCAGCCCCATGTGCCCCTTATAGGATGGCCTCAGAGCACAACCCTGTGCCAGGTCTGAAGCAGAAAATAACCAGCTAGCTTCCTGCAGGCTCTCATTATCTCTCACCACCCAAAAAACCATATCTAAGTTGCTGCCAGCCTAGGAAAATACATTCATGGTCCAGATGAACATATTCAGCTTCTGAGAAGACCCCCCTCCCGCACCTTGCCATTTTGAACCAACATAATTTACAATTCCCAGCAATGCCTGAGAAGCAATGTACACACTTCTGGTGCCAGGCCTGGTAGGTTTTACAGATTTTCATTTAGCAGGTGTCTGTTGCTAAATCAGTAGCAGCTGCTAATTGCTTTTCCTCCCTTGAATCCTCAGACAGAATGAAACATCTGGTGTTCTCTCACTTTGGGTTAAAATCAGATACCTTATCATTTCTCCTCGGGGTTTCATTTTCATTAAAAAGCTTTCAGCTGATGCCTGGAATAGGCCATCCCAGAGCAAGGGGAAGTTATAAGGACAACACAACAGACAGAGCCTGCTTCATGTACCCAGACTCTAAACAAGGATACATGCTATCTCGGGACATTTCCTACAAGTCCACGACCACCCAGGGCACCTGATGCAGGACTTTACAGTGTCCAGGCCTTGAACTGCCTTGCCCTTTCCAGGCCTAAACAGCTTTCAGCATTTGCAACCCCTCCTCCACTGGTTCTTCCACGGTAGAAGGGCAGCCTTTCAATCTATACTTTTTTACCAAAATATTATGGTTTATGTCCCCCCAAAGCCTCATGCAATCATGGGGTGGGGACTTCTAGAGTTTGAGACTTGATTTATGATCCACTGGGATTATGTGTTTTAGTACTGGTGAGATTATTGGTCTGAGTACTTCTGGGAATTATAGGTGCGGCCTGAGGCGGACAGGGTAAGGCAGAGTGTCTGCTGTAATTTAAAGAGAGACAGAGAGACAGACTGGTGCTGTTGCTCTGCTGCCCTGATTGATTGCTGTTGCTCTCTGATCCCCTTGTTGGTTGGTTGCCTCTGTCTCGATTGTTGCTGTTCCGATGCCATGAAGTGGAGGCTCTCTGCCCTGTTCCACTCAGCCTTGGGTCAGCCGAATATGGACTGAAACCTCCAGTAACTGTGAGCTAATAAACCTTTCCTTCCTTCATTTTGAATGTCGAGTATTGTCCCAGCAACAAGTAAATAGTAAGTAAGACACAAGATGAACAGAAACCATAGAGTAAATAAACCACATACAGTGGAGGGCAACTATAAAGACCCCATTATTGCTAGCACACTATCCTATTTATAACAGTGCCCTCTTGTAGCTTTTGCATCAGCTTTGAAACTATTGGTCATTTTTAAAGTCCTTTTGCTGGCGCTCAAATCTCCCTCTGCATTATAAGTCAAAAACTATTCTGAAAGTCACCTTAGTAGCAACTCAAATATTTTAAATTAGTAATAGTCTTAGCTAACTTTTCTGAAGCATTTACTACTAACAGACATGTTGGTGTATACTTTACATTATTTTGCTGAAGACTTCAGAATTATAGGACTGTCCTCCTTTTGCAATATGGAATAGGTACTGGGAAGAGCTACTGATCCTGCAGAAGGAAGTGTAGAACATCAACTTAGCTGAACTGAATCCTTTGCTCTGCTCATTGGGTATTGAAGGTACTAATAGATAATAGATAAAATTATTATAGCTATAGTGATAATATTGGGATATATATATATATATATATATATATATATATATATATTCACAGGAGGTGGGTGTCACAATTTCTACTATATTCCCCTTTCTATTTGCATGTCTGAAAACATCATTGCCCTTCTCAGTTGTCATAACACAAAGTATTATATCATGAAGTCTTCATGATATGAGATAGCTGATGGTGTTATTCCCATTTTACAGATAAGGAGACTAAAGCAAAGTTAAACGACTGAAGGAGACCCTGAAGTCTTTTCCTAAGTATAGCTGCTAACCAAGAGTGCCCCACTCAGTACTTACATAAGAGGAAAGGTAGGAAGAGCACTGGTCTGTGAGTGAGAAGATCTGAGAACTAATCTGAAACCTGCCTTTCACTGGCCACATGACCTGTTATGATTTGGTTAAATATCTCCCCAAAGACCCATATAGTAATGGATTGGCCATTAGAATGTCATGCTATGGGGAGCGGGTGGAGCCAGTAGGGTGTGGGGCCTAGAAGAAGGAAGTGAGGTCCATGAGGCATGCTCTTGAAGGGATTTGGGACCCCACTTCTTTTTCTTACTTTGTTTTCTATCTTCGCAGAGGTGAGCACACTATACTAGAACATGGCCCCACTATGAGGTTCTGGCTCACCACAGGTCCCACAGTAAGAAGACCCAATGGATTGAAACCTCTGGAACCATGATCCAAAATAAATCTTCCCTCCTCTCCATTTTTCTTAAGTATCTTCTCACAGTGATGGAAAGTTGACTAACATACAACTTCAGGCTCATCATTCACTCTCTCTAGGCCTTATCATCTGTGAACTACTTTGGTCATTTTACTTTCCCTCACGCTTTCTTTCCAGCCATTCTCAAACATTGATGAACACACTGATTTCCTGGAGATCTTATTAAAATGGATACTTTCATTCTTCAGGTTTGGAATGGGACCCAAGATTCTGAGTTACTAAGAAACTCCCAAAGGTGGCCAGTTCTGCTGGCCTGTGCACTACACTTTTGAGTTTCAAGGACTCAAGGCACAGTGATGACAACAGAGTGGTACATTAGCAAGAAAATACACTTTGGAACAGAAACCTCATTTCTATGTTGCGACTTTGCCACTCTCTAGCTGAGAAACTGTGGATGAATTATTTAACATCTCTGGGCCTCAGTATCCTTCTCTTTATAATTGAGATCATCTACATCAGGGCCACTGCATGCACTAACTGAGCTAAGTGAAGTAACCAGTCTAGCTCAGTCTTGTGCACATAAGTAGGCTTTCACTATACGGCTGCTATTATGAGGAGTAGCCCGCCATGTCTTCTATTCCTTCTTCTTGGCAGCAAGAAATATTAAATTTCAAATAGTGCCATGGTACATCTCATTTCCTTAGGACTCCAACCTACTGGCAATGACTGGATGTTCATGTTTTTCGAAAACTCACACATTGAAACTGTAACTACCATGATGACATGTTGAGCCTGGGTCTTTGGAATGTAATTAAGTATACAGGAGGTCATGCCAGTAAGACCCCCACGATGGCGTTTGTTATAGTTTGTACCTGGAATGTCTCCACATTAAAGCTTTGATTGGCAGCCTGTGGCACTGTTGGAAAGTGGAGAAACGTTTAGAAGGCATGGCATACTGGAAGGTCATGGGACATCCCCTTGAGGGTATACTGGAAGCCTGGCCCATTTTCTCTGCTGTCCAGTTGCCATGAGGAAATCAGCCTTGTTATACTATGTATTCTCGAGGCACAAAAGATAGATGGAAATGTGAGCCAAGACCTATCTTTTTGCCCTATGACTATATTGCTTATTGCACATATTTTGTTTCAACAATGGAAAATGATTAACAATGGGTACGAGCCACATATTGGAAAAAGAAATCACAAAGAACTTGCTTTCTCTCCACCTCTGATCCCACTATGTGAAGGTGCAATCCAGAGAGGCCCTGAGCATGCTAGTATTCTGCTCTTAGACTTGAAACTTCCAAAATGTGAAACTTAAATATTTGGTGTTTGAGAACCCATTCTGTGGCATTTTATTATGACAGTCTGAGCTGGTTAGAGAACCTACTGTATGCATACCAGCTACACAATAAGCATTTGTTTGTCTCTGACTGAATGCTAGTCCAGGAGGATTACTTTACTTTTCTCATGTTCCTTCTTGGCAGCAGTATGTTTTAACATAAAGCACTAGGTAGACTATTCTTTTTCAAATTTTTCAAAAAATTTTTAAAAATTTAGACTATTCTTTAAATACACTTAAGAAACCTGTTCAAAAGGAAGTAATTACTGATTTGAGGGTGAGGACAGGGGAGGGGTGAGGGAACGAGATTTATCTATGTATATAAGCAGGATGGTTTGCGCAACTGTATTGTGCTTTTCTGATGGTCTATGGAAGGAAGCAGTTAATACCTTAATTTTTTTTTTTTCTGGAACCAGGGATTGAACTTAGGCCCTTGCACTTACCAGGAAAGTGCTTATCCTACTGAGCTGTCTCCCGAGCCCTATATTTAAATTTGTTTCCTTTTCTGTTTTCTTTTTTCTCTTTTTTTTACTTTTGATAAGAAATAACCATGTGATATTTTCAAAGCTTATTAGAACTACATTGCCAATAATTCATGTAATGAATATTGTTGTTCTCGTAGTAGTTATACACAGCAAACGATGTAGACACAACTTTTCTAATCACTATTTGTGCAAAAAAAATTCTTCTCATCAAACTAACAGAAAGTAGCTGTATACATATTCCAGTATTCCATAATCACAATAGATTATTGGCAGAACTGGCAATGTAGAAACTGTTGATTTAAGCCTTTTACAGCTCAGCACACTAACCTAGCTTTACGGTTTATGCCTCCTGGTTAAACTTTTTTGCTAGGTAGATAAAGGCCAGTTTAAGCATGACCTGTATAATAAAACATGTAACTTTTATATTTCCCAAGGTCAGTCAAATCCCCTCAGGATTTACTTTGAAACCATGTACAGTGGTTTGTAGAACAGTAGTCCGTGTCAGCCATCTGGATGAGTCACAGCCATTGCTTGACCAGTTTGCTCTCTGTGAAAGTCTGAAAGAATGTTTTCTCTCTAGGTGACTCTCTTTAGGCACACTATACATTGTCAGTCCCTTTCCTCTGTGGTCCCATAATCTCCTTGAACATAAAATTTGGGAAACCACTGAGTTATAACTTTCCTTTTTTTATCGTACCTTTTCTCTTAATTTCTTATACATTTCTTCTTCCAATTTTTGCATGCATGTATCTGGTAATATGAACAACTAATTCAAAGATAACACTATGCATTACAACAAATACTGTCAAATGTGTACTACTTTGTTTAGTGAAATTCTGTACCATTTGTAAGTTTTTGTTTTAATACTATTTTGTATTCTCTTTTTTTTTTGAAAAATAAATATGCTTAAGAGTCCATATTTCAACTGAAATATAACTGATTCTGAGGTCCGGAAACATGACAAAGCCTCCTTTATGGAGTGACATTTTGTCACACTAAACAATCCCAAACTCTGTAAGACTATCTGCTTCCATATTAAGCAATATCTAACTAACCTTAAACTTCCTAGATTAAACATTTAGGGAAGACAAATGCAGCAACTTCCTCAGCCTCATTAGGGCATCTATAAAAGCACACAGATTAAGGAAGGAGGAGCTGGGGTTGAAGAAAGGAAAAAGGGAAAAAATGGAAAGAATAAAATGGAAACAAAGCCTTGTAGTATATAGGGAGGGGAAGAAGGGCTGAAGGGAGGAGGGAGGATTGGGAAAAAGAAGAACAATCAAAATATATCATGTACGTGTACAAATTCCATGACAAATGTTACCATTATGTATAATTAAAATGTACATATAACTGAATAAAAAATTAAACATCAAAATGTTAAAGGAATTATTTTCACAAAAAATTTTTGCCTTTGAAAGTACACACGCACACACAAACACACAGAGATAGCAACATACTTATTGGTGAAAGATGGAATATATTCCCCCTAAGATGAGAAAACAGACAAGAATATCTTCTTTTGTTACTTCTATTCAACAATGTATTGGGAGCTTTAGCCAGAACAAGTTCCAGATTCGAGAAAAAGAAGAAAAATTATCTCCATTAACAGGAGATATCAATAGCAAAACCATGCACTTATGTACACCGGATGAATCAGATATTGGTCTCAAGAACCTTCAAAAGGTTCAGCATATTAATTATAGCACAATGTAACGCTAAAATTATGTTTGGAATACATGTCACTCTTGTCTTTTTGATATGTACTGCTCCTGGTGTAAACTCAGTTACTGTCATTCTCTCAAGAGTAGTACTTGAAAA
>PVJA010014382.1:0-47533 GCA_004027025.1 Myocastor coypus
GTCTGGAGACTCCAAGGTGGTTCTTCTACAGAGGTTCCTGACTCTTGTGTTGGGGCTCTGGCTGCTAGCTTTTGTGAATCCTGGGGGATGTGGTCTGTAGGTGGAGGTGGAGCTTTGGGATTGAGTAGTCCTGGTAGGCTCGTGGACCAGATCGGTTGCCAAACGGGCTATTTGATGGGTTCAGTGCTGGAGCTTGGGCCGCGGTGGGTGCGCAGGCTCAGCTCCCAGCGGTGCGGTTTGGGCTGGGCTGGAACAGGAAGTTAGTCGCTGGAGCCATGATTTTATATGGTAGTACTTATGTAAACAATATATTTTGTTTTTGTTTGTCACATGAAGAGCAAGTATAGTTGTTTTTCAATAAATATTTTTTTAAAGAACCTAAAATGGGAATGGAAAATCAAAATGAAAACAAATAGAAAAAACCAATGAAATAGAAAAGCATGAGAAATACTAAGGCAATTAAAAGGCTGGTTCTTTCTTTCTTTCTTTCTTTCTTTTTTTCTTTCTTTCTTTCTTTCTTCTTTCTTTCCTTTTAATGTGTTTGGCACAGGGTCTCACTATGCAGCTCAGATTCATAATGATCCTGCTGTTTTAGCTTCCCTATTGGTGGGATTACATATATGCACCACCATGCCCAGTTTCAGGGGACAGTACAGCACACCTGGGGCTGGGCCGGCACAGCATGAGGTACCAGGGATAGAACTCCGGTTCTTGTGCTTGCCAGGCAGATGCTTACACTGCTGAGGCATCTCTCAGTGCTGGTTCTATTAGAATATTAACAACATTGACAAACAGTAATCCAGAGTAATCAGGAAAATTAGAAGAGAATATATAAATTATCAGTATACAAATGAGAGATAGAATATCACCATAGATTTTATATAGAAAATAAAAGGTTAAGTGAACTATTCAGTTTTAGGCCAATAAATTCAACAACTTGGATAAAGTAGAAAAATTCCCTGAAAGACACAAATTACCAAAACTTACTTAAGAATAAACTTGTATCCTAAAAAAGACTGACATATAGTAAATAACTTGAATTTGTAGTTAAACTAAGCCCAAATGGCTTCATTGGTAAATTTTTTTTTTTTTTTTTTTTTTTGTCTTTTTGAGACAGGGTCTCGCTATGCAGTTGAGGCTGGTCCTGAGCTCACTTTTGTAGCCCAGGCTGGTCTCGAACTCGCACCAATCCTCCTGCCTCAGCCTCCCGAGTGCTGGGATTACAGGCGTGAGCCACCATGCCCGGCTCATTGGTAAATTTTGTAACACATTTAAAAGATAACACCAATTAAACTGAGTGTGGTGGAGCATTCCTGCAATCCCTCTACTACGGGAGGCTGACCTAGCAGGATGGCAAGTACTGGCCCAGCTCACTCTTAATGATTGAAACTTTCTTTTTGTACCAGGGATTGAACTCAGAACCTTGCACTTGCCAGGCAGGCACTTATTCAGCTGAGCGTTCTCCCTGACTTTGAGCCAAAATAAAAATAAAAAATAATGGGCTGGGGATGTAGATCGGTGTGAAGGCCCTGATTGTTTCCATCCATGCTACAAAAGGAAAGAAGGACAGGAGGGTGGGAGCTGTGGGAGGAAGAAAGAGAGAGACAGAGGGAGGGAAGAAGGGAGGAAGGGGGTGAAGAGAAGGAAGGAGGGAAGAAGAGAGACCAGGAGGACAAGGAGGCCAGTTAGATACAAGCTCTAGAAAACTCCAGATTAAGGGTCACTTTCCAACAAATCCTATGAGATCACATGAACTTGATAGAAAAAACAGATAAAGACATTATCAGTAAGACAACCATGTCAAAACCTGGCAAACTAATATTATTCATGAACATTGATATAAGAATACAAAATTTTAAGGGCTGGCCAAATAGTTCAGTAGATTAAAGTGCCTGCAATCAGGCGCAGGGACTGGGGTTCAACCGCTGGACCAGCTGAGCCGGCCCCACCACCAGGGGCACGTTGAGTTAGCCATTAAGACTGGGTGTGGTGGCATACGCCTGTAATCCCATTTCTTGGGAGGCCGTAAACAGGTGGATCACTATGAGACCAATCTAGCATTGAGGGCCTGAATACCCTGTTGGCACTCCCCTCTCAAAAAAAAAAATGCAAAATTTTAGTACATACTGGTAACATACATTAAAATTATAATAAATAAAGGAATCATAACCAAGTAGGAGTTTCTCACAGGGATGTTAGGTTGCTTTTACATTTGAAATTCAATGAATGCACCATATTTACAGGCTAAAAAAAAAGTAAAAGTGTTTAACCATTTCAACAGATTTAAAAATTAAAAGAAAGAAGCCCCTGACAGATCTCATCAATCATTTATGCCAGAAACCCTAAGCAAACTAGCAATAGAAAGGAAATGTCTTGGTTTACTAGAGTGACATGTAAAAAATCTATGAATCAGTGGTGAAAGAATGAACACTTTGCCCTAGGATCAGAGGAAAGGACATCTCCTCTCACCACTTCCACTGAACATTAAATTGGGTATCCTAGCTACTGCAGTAAGGCCAGAAAAGAAGGAGCATACAGTTCAGAAAGAACTGTCTTTACTCACAGGCAACACTGAGATGGCTGTAGAAAATTCTTAAAAATTTACAATCCATCTGTCTTATTTACTTTTCTCATTGCTGAGGCAAAATACTCAATGCTCAAAGTTAAGGGAGGAAAGATTTATTTAGCTCACAGTTTGTAGAGGTTCCAGTCTGTAGTTGGCTGGGAGCCTCCCTCCAAGGCAGAGAGGCTGCACAGAGGAGCAGCAGCTCATGATGGACAGAAGGGAACAAAACAACAAGGGATGCATACAGCTCTTTCATATCCCTTATATCCTATCCAGTGTATTTAGGGCAAGTAGCACTCACATCCTTAATGCCAATACGCTTGGGCTTAGCCTTACATGGTGAATCTATCCCAGAATCTCACACTCTAGATCCAGTCACCCCTAAAAACATCCTCTCCCTGCCATGATTGGATGTGGCTTTGGAGGATAATGTAAACACAAGCTATAGCAAACTTCACAAAAATCAATCAGTGAATAGGGTAATAATATCACTAAGTTTCTCTTCTGGAGAGTTAAACAACTTAAGTTTGCAGACCAAAAAATTGGAGAAAAGGAAGGGCTACAAAGATAGCCAGTATTTTGGTCTTAGTCCCTCAAGGACAGTGAGGACTCAGGACATAAGAGAACCTGTAGTGTAACATCCTATAACTCAGTGGTGTCCCAAATTTTCTGTTCTAGGGGATTATGGAACCACAGAGGATGTATACTATGTATACTATGTCTAGGGAGAGTTACCTAGAGAGAAAACTTTCTCTTGGGCTTTCACAGAGAACAAACTGGTTAAGCAATGGCCGTGATTCATCCAAATGGCTGACACTGACAACAGTTCTACAAAGCACTGTACATGGTTTCGTGGTAAATCCTGAGAGGAGTTGACTGACCTTGTCAGATACAAAAGTTACATTGTTTGTTATATAGGTCTTCCTTTAACTTGATCTTAACCATCCAGCAGAAAAATCTAACCACTAGGTATAACAAGTAAAGCCATATTAATATGCTGAGCTGTAAAAGGCTTAAGTCAACAGCTTCTGACATTGCCAATTCTGCTTACAATCCACTATTAGTATGGACTATTGGATTATATACAGCTACTTTCTCTTAGTCCAATGAGAAGAAAGATTTGTACTAATAGTGTTTATAAAAGATACCATGTCACATCTTGTACTCTGAACAACTACTATGAAGACAACAATAGGCAATGTATTAATTATTGTAACTGTTTTACTAACTTGTTTTGAAACTGTCTCATGGTTATTTCTTTCTCATTGAAACTAACAAAATAAAAAACAAAAATCAATCAGTGACTTTAGAAAGGTTATAAGATATAGTTAATCTAAGGCAATTGTATTTTAACATACTGTTATGGTTTATGTCTAGTTGCCCCCCCCCCCAAGTCTCATGTAGTCATTGGGTGGGGACTTCTGTAGATTGAGACTTGACTCACAAGTCACTGGGATTATGTGTTTTAGTACTGATGGGATTATCGGTCTGAGTAGGGCTGGGACCATGAGTGTGGTCTAGGGCAAATATCCTAAGGCAGAGAGCCTGATAGGTATATAAAGAGAGACAGAGAGACAGACTAGAGTTGTTGCTCTGCTGCCATTTGGTTGGCTGCGTCTGCCATCATTTTGTTGCTATTCTGCCTCCATGAACTGGATGCTCTCTGCTCTGTTCCCCTCAGCCTTGAGCCAGGCCAATATGGACTGAAACCTCCACAAAGTGTGAGCTAAATAAACCTTTCCTTCCTTTACTTTGAGTGTCAGATATTTGTCCCAGCAACAAGCGAAAACTAACTAAGACACATACCAACAAAATTGGAAATTAAAATTTAAGAAAAACTATTAGCAAGTGGATCAGAAATCTGGAATATTTAGTGACAGATTTTGGGGAAAAATATACAAGACTTGCATGGCAAATAGTATAAAATAGTATTGCCAGAAATTAAAGAAATCCTAAACAGATGGAGATATATATCCTGTTCATGACTTTGAAAACCAAATATTGATAATATCTCAGTTCTCCCCATAGTGATCTACAGATACAACAAGCAGTCCCAACCCAAACCCTGGGAGGATGTTATATGTAGAAAAAAAATTGATCCCAGCACTTTGGGAGGCTGAAAACAAGAGAATCACTACGAGTTTGATCTACAAAGCAAGGCACTGTAGATTCTGTATCCCCTGTACTGGACACATAAAAAAATGCTAAGAAACTAGAATATCCCAAATGATTTTGAGAAAGAAGAATAAAGCTGGAGAACTTCACCTGATTTTATGATTTGTTTTTTCAGAAAGTAACTGGGATAAATACAGTGTGGTGTTTGAAAAAAGAATCAAAGGAACAGAACAGAAAAATCAAGGAATAGACTCATGGCTTTCTGCATGATCAATTGGTTTTTAACAAAGATGCCAAAAGAATTAAGAGGAGAAAGAGTATCTTTTCAACTAATCAACATTGAGCAACTGAATGGTGACTTTAGTTTTGGTAAACACTTATTAAGGTAAAAACAAAAGGAACAGACTATAACAGAAAAAAGAGATCAGCTGGAGTCTATCAAATATAATATGATTGCTCGTCAGTTGATGCCATCTGAAAAACCAAAGACACTGTTGCAGCTGGCAGAAGATGTTTGTGACACCCAGAAAAGGATTTATGTCTGTAACATAAGGAGAAGTGGATAAAAGCTTTGAGTGGACGCTTCACAAGGAGGGTTTTAGTCTCAGTTACTTTCCTCTTGTTGGGACAAATATACCTGAAACACAAAATTAAGAAAGGAAAGGTTAAGCTCAAAATTAGTGGAGGTTTTAGTCCATACTTGCTTGGCTCCAAAGCAGAGTGGCACAGGGAAGAGTGCAGCCATTCGTGGCGGTAGAAAACAGTAGAGAGCAAAGGGAGGAGAAACTGCTGTGGCTGCTAGCAAGTCTCTCTCTGTTCCTTACATTGCATTTAGGCCATCTGTCCTGGGGCAGGTGTACCACTCCCACCCATAATCCCAGCAGCACTCATACTCATAATCCTAACACTGGATTATGAATTAATCAGAAACTCTAGAAGTCTGCCCCATGATCACATGAGGCTCTGGTGGGACAACTAGACATAAACCATAATAATATTCAAAGGCAAATGGATGCAGGGAAGACACTTATTAAACTCTAGGAAAGTACAGTTTCAGACATCACAAGGCAGCCATTAGAGCACTGAGGTTAAGAGTGATCAGTTCAATGCCTGGTGCCACATGGCTTGCCACCTCCACCCCCAGGGAAGGTTGAGCCACCAGAGTGGTTTTGATCCTCAAAACAAGGATCAGGAAGGGACGAATAGCCAAGTGTCACAAGGAAATGTTTGGGGTGGTAGGTCTCTTTGTCATCTTGATTTAAGCAACAGTTTTTGGGAATATGTACTTCCAGCCTCCAACTGTTTGCCAAGTACAGTGGCTCATACCTAGCTACAGGGAACTGAGGTAGGAAGATTACTTGAGCCCAGAAGTTCAGGGCCAGAAAGCAACTGACCAAGAGCCTATTAAAAAAAAAAAAAGAAAAAAAAAAAAAAGAGTACATTCCAGGTGGCTTGTAGATTTAAGTATAAATGTTAAAACAATATAGCTTTTAGGAGATAATACATATGTCTTGAATAGGTAAAAGCTTTTTAAAATTGGAAACAAAAAGAGTCAAAACTTAAAGGGACAGAATAAATCAAGTTTTATTAATTTTTTTCTTTTTCTTTTTATGATACTGGGAATTTAACATAGGGCCTTGGACTTGCCAGGCAGGCACTTATGCCACTGAGCTATATCCCCAACTGTCTTAGTTACTTTTTACTCATTGCTGGGACAAATACCCAACACTCAAAATGAAGGAAGGAAAGGTTTATTTAGCTTACAATTACTGGAGGTTTCAGTCCATTCTCAGCTAGATCCAAGGCTGAATGGCACATGGCAGAGAGCAGCAGTTCATGGTGGCAGAACAGCAACAAAATGGTGACAGAGGCAGCCAATCAAACAGGGCAGCAGAGAGCAACAGCTACAGCTTTAGTCTGTCTGTCACTCTTTATATTACATTCAGGCTCTCTGCCTTAGGATATCCACCCTAGACCACACCCATAGTCTCAGCTTTACTCAGACTGATAATGCCATCAGTACTAAAACACAATCTCAGGGATCATGAATCAAGTCTCAGTCTATGGAAGCCACGCCCCATGATTGCATGAGGCTTTGGGGGGACAATTAGACATAAACCATAACACCAATCCTCATTAAAATTAATTAAAAGATTAAGAAGGAAAACTCCATGGTATAAGATATTATAATACATTCATCTGATAAAACTTTTCTCTAGAATTTAGCATGAATTCCCACCAAAAGTACATTTAAAAGGAAAGAAACCCCATGGAAAAAAAAGGGCAAACAATGTGAATAACGTTTCACTGAGGATAATATTTAAAAGATTGACAGATATTTAAAAAGTGTCTAACATCATTACTCATCATAAAAATGCAAAAATAAAACAGAAAATGGTCAGTTAAAAGCCCAAGTGCAATACCATTGCACACCTAGGAAATGACTACACTTAAAAATTAATACCAAGTGTTGGCAAGAATGGTAGCAAGTGGAACTCTCACATGATGTTATATAAATGCTGATAATGTTCTGACAACCTTTATGGAGGATCTATGAAACTGAGCATAGTACACTTCAGTACATCTTTTGTACTTCAATATCCTAAGCATGTGAATGTGTGCTTAAATTTACCAGAAAGCATAACAAAAATATTAATCGTAACACTATTTCTAAAAGTAAGAAATGGAAACAAACATTCATCAGCTATTTAATAACTACATTGCAGTATCTCCATGCCCTAGAGCCAGACTAAACCTACAAAGACACAGTTCAACCTAGATAAATGTCATACAAAGTTTGTTCACAAGGATGAGAAATTCACAGTCAGGGTGGTGGCTGCTTTTAGGAGGAATGTTGGGGGAGGTGCATTGTACAGGAAGTAGAACCAAGTGCTGGCCCTGCACCATTACTTGCTCAGGTTCAGGTTATGAAGGTGTATTCACCTCGTGCCCATGAAAATCCACTCAGCTGTACAATTAGACTTGTATGCTGCATATGGCAGCCACATTTTTTTTTTTTTTTTTTTTTAAGTCCGACTTAGTGTGGAAAGTGCTGCAATGAAAGGAAACCACCAGGGAACTGGAGAGAATTTGGCTGTACTGGTAAGCCAGAGAGGGCACATTTGAGGAGATACAGAATGAGGAGCTGGCTATGAGGGGAGAAGTGGGGAACAGCTGCCCAGCAGGAGGGACAGTGATGGCATGGATGGGAAGTGGGCAGCTGGGTCATGGTGGAAACAGGGACCTGCAGGCAAGCTGCTTCTCAGCATCTTCTCTTCCCCACCTTGTGTTCTTAGGAGGTTATACTGTTGGCCTGGACTTTTCAAATTATATGGAAAATAAGTAAATTATTTCTACTGTCATGTTTTCCTCCAAAAGACTGTTATCTTAGTTACTTTTTACTCGTTGCTGGGACAAATACCTGACACTCAAAATGAAGGAAGGAAAGGCTTATGTAGCTCACAGTTTGTGGAGGTTTCAGTCCATATTCGGCTGGCCCAAGGCTGAGTGGAACAAGAGAGCATTGAGTTCATGGCAGCAGAACAGCAACAAAATGGTGGCAGACATAGCCAACCAAACAGGGCAGAAGAGAGCAACAGCAGAGAGCAACAGCTCTAGTCTGTCTCTGTCTATCTTTATATTACATTCAGGCTCTCCACCTCAGCCTCCGCCTTAGGCTACACCCATAATCCCAGAAGTACTGAGACCCATAATCCCATCAGTACTGAAACCCATAATCCCAGGGATCATGGATCAAGTTTCAAACTCTAGAAGTGCCCGCCCCCTGGCTCATGAAGCTTTGAGGGGACAACTAGACATAAACTATAACAACTGTTGCCAATGGTGAGATCATCTTAATACAACAGACCTGTCTTGGATTGTCATTTAAGCACCTGCAAGATTCACTTTCTTGTATCCTGGGCTTGACTTTGATCCACAGCTTTTTTCCATCTCCTAGGAAAACAGAGCTTGCTAGAGTTCAGGCAAAAGCAGATTCAGTCAAGGCAGAAATCCTCTCACTTTTCAGTTCACTGTTTTTCTGTAGTGTAGGCCAAGGAATGGCAAACTACAACCCTTAGGTCCAAGCTGGTCCATGACTATTCTTATAGACAGTTTTATCACTCTGTGTGGTCTGCTGTTTCTTCCACGCTACAGTGACAGAGATAAGTTGTTACTGTACAGACTATCTGGGCTGTAAATCCTAAAATACCAGCCATCCACATGAAGAAAACAGATTTTTTAATAGCTGTGCAATCCCACTCACCTTGGGGCTGCTACTTCTTGCATCCCTGTCAAATATCCATTGCAGCACACCTGTCAGCACATTCCTGTGTAGAGGTGCATCCTCCTGGGCCTCCATTGATTCAGGGCCTCCAGGGATGTGCCTGTCTCCCTAGGCAGCGATAGATCCAGTCCCCAAATCCCATCTTATCTTAATCTGCCTTCTCAGACCAGTCCTGGTATCAGCTAAAGAAAGCTGACTTTCTCAGAAGAGCTGAAATGGGATTCACTGCAAGATGTTTCTTAGGGATCAAAAACTATGGAGAAAAGGGATTCTGATGAAATTTGGATGAAGTCTTGGTTGATCCTGGGAGATGGGAGAGCTCTGAAGTAATATGAATTCAAGAGTGGCCTACATGGTTAGTATGACTGGACCTCCCTCCCCTGCCAAACTGCTAGCTAGCAAGGGCATGGCCTGGCTGAGGGGGTCCTTCACAGCTAAGGCAGACCCCGATGGAGCTGACAGCTTCAGGCTCTTTGCCTACTGCACCCCACAGATGGGTAAGGGCTCCTTGAAGGAGGTACAAGGTGGTTCATAGTCACATTCACCATGGGATCCTGATTCTTCATAATGGTCCTTGTGTAATTTCTCCTGCACCTGACAAATTGACCACACTTATGGAATGTAAAGAACTGACACGGATCAGAACATTGCTAGGTGCCTGCTGCTGTACCAATGATCTCATGAAGACAATCCCATGGCACTCTTTTTTGTGGATGTAGAAACTGAGGTTCCCATGAGGAACTGAAGAGGATCACACAGCTAAGGCATACCAGGACAGCATTCAGACATAATCTTCCTGGGTTTACCGCTGCAGCTCATCGCCTCTTGCACACTTATTACCATGCATCATTGCATTTTTATCAAAAAGAAAAATGGCAGGGCCATCAAACCTGACCTGCACAGTGTAACAAGGCCACACTCATGTGGACACAGGGATACACACAATCTTGTGCTTATGGAGTGTCTGACAGTGCCCTAAGCATCAGTGCACAGCAGCCCTGCAATGTACCATTGTGCTCATTTTCCAGTGGGCAATGCAGGCTGGGAAGGAACAGTAGCTTGTTAGAAGAAACAGCTGCACGTGGTCTACTTGACTACATGCAATTACCTTCCCTCTTAGGTGGAAGAATATCTATTTCCAGCAAATGCAATCAACGTGTTAATTCACAAGGGGGTCCCATCATTGTCTTCAGATATCCCAGGGACCCAGACACCCAGAATGAGTCCCACTTGCTTGCTTCTGATTGCATCTGGGCACGGGGAGGAAGGGGCAGCATCTCCATGGCTGCAGTGTAGGAAAGTTGTTCTGCCCACTGTTTTTGTTGGCTTTTCCCCAAAGGTCCAGCATTACACACAGCAACATTTACTTCATTTTTGTTTGGGGAGATAGTGTGGAATCAGGCAGGCCAGTAGTCATATCCAGATTTTATTTCATACCAGCTGGGGTTTCCATTAAACAACTTCACTTCTCTAACCCTCAGCTTTCCATATGGTGGGTCTGATTTGTAATATTCTTCTCTCCTTGTGTTGTTATGAGGGATTTATAGCGCAAAATGCAGAGCACAGCACATGAAACACCCAACAAATGACTGCTAAGCTCTAGCTTCCCTGCCCATTTCCAGCTGGGAGGGTGCAGACACTCTCAGCACTGAAGTCCTACCTCAGTTCCCACCAAGGGCCTTTCCTTGCGCAACTGCAGAGAACACCAACTCCTTGACCCATGACCAAGTGTGGATTCTGTTATACTATAACCTCTCAAGAGCAATGTCCTGAAGACAGGAAGCAAGTTGGGCCCAGTGTTGGGCTGATTTGGCTTTTGAGTGGCTTGTTAGCTGTATTAGCCTGGACACATTTCTTAGCTCTTTGAGCTGCCAATTTCTCACCTGAGCAATGGGGATAAAATCATACACACAGTAGCAGTGGCCAAATGCATTGTGTGTGAAAGCAGTTTAAGTTCCTGCCCGGTGATTCACATAATCTAAAGGAGAAGGCAGACGCTATTGTGCATACCAGACTCTGGGAATGACCATTTGCTGCCTGGCGGGGAGGGTCCTCCAAGTAGATACTATTACTGTGCTAACCTGCCAAGCCAAGAAAATAAGATTCAAGGCAGGCTAGTAAGCAGCAGAACAAGGCTTCATGTTTAGACCCCTCTTCCTGTACTCCAGTTAGGAAAAAAATGCAGGATTAGTGGATGGACTGGATCACACATACAGCAGAACCCTCCTTAGGCAGAGGCTAACTTTTCAAAACATTTGTAAAGAACTTTTTAACTTTTAATTTTTTTTCCAGTGCTGGGATTGAACCAGGGCTCACCACTCTACCACTGAGCTACATGGTCAGCTGGGACTCCCTATCCTGCAAGGATCTTCTGACCTCTGACTTCTGTTCCACCCTCTTCCTGGGGGAAGCACAATCAAAGACCCTCTCATGCCCACACTTTGCCCACACTTTGCAAGCAATAAAATAGTAGTTTAACATTTATTAAGCACCAGTCATGTGCTGGATATGTTAATAAGACCCTTATACTGACTATGTTGGTACTTCTCAAAATGTAGTAAATGCCAGGGATAGCATGCAATACACAGATTTTTTTTTCTTCTTTCAGAACTTTTGTTTGTTTGTTTATTTATTTATTTTTATGGCCAGCTCAGCCTGCCCTGAGGGCAGGGCTGGCACAACATGTGGTGCCGGGTATTGAACCGCGGTCCCTGAAGCCTCCTAAGCTTTCCTAAGCAGGCGCTTTAGACCACTGAACCATCCTACCAGGCCCAAATACACAGATTTTTTTTTTTTT
Source organism: Myocastor coypus (assembly GCA_004027025.1). Taxonomy (NCBI): domain Eukaryota; kingdom Metazoa; phylum Chordata; class Mammalia; order Rodentia; family Myocastoridae; genus Myocastor; species Myocastor coypus. Next base: position 11,764 of record PVJA010014382.1, read on the forward strand.
TTTAAAACACAGACCACACTTTCTTCTCCCAAAATGCTGTGTGTTTTGGATTTTGAAATATATTGCCTAAATATCAAATTCACTTAGGTTTCATATGTATCTTACACACACAGCCTGAAAATAATTTTATATAGATTTTAATGAGCCTGCCTTAAACTGCAGCCTGCCATGGGAAGTGAGGAGTGGAGTTTTCCACTTTGTCTTATATCAGTGCCCAAGAACTTGGATTTTAGAGTATTTCAGATTTCAGATATCAGTTGCTAGATATTTAACCAGCAGATATATCATTTGTAGCTTTTTTTTTTTTTTTTGTCTTTTTGAGACAGGGTCTTGCTGTACAGTTCAGGTTGGCCTTGAGTTCAGTTTTGTAGCCCAGGCTGGTCTCGAACTCTCACCGATCCTCCTGTCTCAGCTTCCCGGGTGCTGGGATTACAGGCATGCGCCACCACGCCTGGCTTGTAGCTTATTTTTTATTTGTACTAAATAATATTCTTCATTTAGGGTAACAAAGTTAAATATCCTTTAAAAATAAATGTGAGTAAATGATCTAATAGGAAAAATGAAATCAAAACCACAATGAAATATGCCCCTCCCTGCCAACTAGAGTGGTTATAATTAAAAGCTCACATACAAACAGATGCTGGCAAGGATGTGTAGAAATGGAAACTTCATACACAGCTGGATGCAGTACAGAATGATCCAGTCACTTTGGAAAGTAGATGGTTGCTTCCCAAGAGGTTGAACAAAGAATTACCACCTGGCCCAGCCATTTCTCTGTAAACTATATATCCAGGAGAAATGAAACCATAGTCCTCCAAAACACTGTATGGAAATATTCATAACAGTGCTCACCTAGCCCCAAATTACAAACAACCCAAAGGTCCACCAATTGATGAATGGATAAACAAAATACACTGGAACATTATTCAGCCATAGCAACGAATGCAGCTCTGATAAATGCTGCAATATTTGGAGTTCTGAAGATACCATTACATGAAAGAAGTTAGACACAAAGGCCATGTATTTTACAATTCCATTCATATGAAATGTTCAGAATAGGCAAACTGACTTAGACAGAAAGTAGATTGCTAATGCCCACAGCAGAGGGAGATGTGGGGAGTGGCTGTTCAAGGGTGTAGAGTTTCTTTTGGGGAAATTAGAAATTGAAGAAGCTTGATAACTGTCTATACTCATCATTGTACAACTCTATAACTATACAAAGTGGCCAATAAGTGAATTGTATGTGAATTCTATATCAATAAGGCTGTTATGAAAATAAGCAAAATATTAGATAGCAACACACATTGTCATATTAGTACAAAAATCAAGAAGCTAGGTATGATGAAGTTTGAAAAACACTGGATTAGATCAACAATCTGTCCAATAACTTTATAAGGTCCATGTTATTATTTTCCCACTACAAAAGAACCACCTGCCAAGAGGTAAAGTGCTAATCCAAGAATATAATGTTAAGTGGCTTCTACATCTGGACAGCTGACCCTCAGATAACACACTGTAGAGCTCCTGGGATCCCTCTGGGTGCAGCGTCCAGCTAGTTTATGTCAACAGGTCTCCCAGCAGTGACTCTCTGATTTGGATCTGCCCTACCCAATAAGCATCACCTATTGCTTTGACTTGAGCTGGAAGCTGAGACAGAATGCATCTTTGCTAGTTTCCAAGAAGAGGAGAAGAGCAAACTAGCTATACAGAGGGGACACTGAGGACCTGATCACGTAGCCAGTCAGGTGCCACGAAGGCTCCTGGGAAGAGGTCTATGGCAAAGATGACCAGCTGGTCACCCGCCATCATAACTCCTATGTACAGAGCTATCTTGAGGGGGACACGCCTGGCCACCTGGCAGTACTTTACTGATTCTCCTGGAGCCAGGTGTGGCCCCAGATAAATGAAAGGCTCAGATCTGAACTTTTTGGCCTTCACTGCCCCAACTTTACTAAATCAATGCCCTGTAATTGAAACACAACATACCAGGCATGACCAAAATGTGTGAGAAATGTTTGGTAAAAATTTATGTTACAGTAAATTATATATTGCCCCAAGTTCTCCCCATGCCAATATTTCCTCCTACTTTGAACACATTTATTCCATCATTCTTACCGCTTTCTGAAACAGTTCTGGAAGACCTATTCTGTATCTTTACAGAGTGTAATTTTTTTTAAAAAAAAGTAGTGGATGCTGCTGCCTAGTGCTGTGTAACTGAAAGGCAATTTCCTAAAAACATCATGTTGTGACCTTATTCACCGGATCTGGCACCATATATATAGCTTCTAACTTTTCCCCAAAGTCAAAATGACTACGGAAGGTCAATGTTTTGAATCCATTCAAAACAGCCGTGAGAAGCAATTAAAGATACTCAGGAAAGAGGACTTCTGATGCCAGAGTGGCAAGAATAATTGATAGGCGTATTCAAAGAAAGGGAAGTATTTTGAGCAGTAAATAAAGGCCTTGTGTCTTTTGTTGTACTAAATTTAAAAAGTTAATTAAAATTACTGGTAGATTTCAGTAGCTTATTGATACATTTTAGATACACATAATGATCATATTCATCATGGAGAATTTATACTTGTGCATGGTATATTTGATTCTTCCTGTTCTCAATTTTCTCTCCTCCCTTTAAGCCCTTTGTCTCTCTACTTACCAAGCTTTGTTTCTATTTTACCCTTTTTTAATTGTTTCCATCCTTCTTTTCCCCCTTCCTCCATCCTAGTTCCTTTTTCCTTTTCAACAATTTCTTCGAACTTCACAATAACAGTTGTACACATTTACTTTTTCACTCTCTCATACCAGGGCGACAAGGTGATGTTTACACATGTGAGTCTGATTTATTTCACTTAAAAGTGTGGCCTCAAGTTGCACCTTCTTACCTAGAAATGTCTCAACTTTATCATTCTTTATGGCAGAGTGGTACTCTATTGTACTGTTAAAAACCCACATCATTTTATCCATCTTGGTTCGTGGGCATTTGGATTGTTTCCAAGATTTAACTATTTTGGGCCAGTCAGATAGCTCAGGGGACTAAAGTACCAGCCCCACACCCGGGGCACACTGAGAAGACAATTGAGATTGGAATGGTGGTGAGCACCTGTAATCCCAGTGCTTCGGAGGCTGAAAACAGGAGGATCACTACAAGTCTGGTCTATGTAGTGAGATCCTGTAGACCCTGCACTAGATACATTTAAAAAAAAAGATTTAACTATTTCGAACATTTTGCTATAAAATGGGTACATATATATCACTGTGGTATGATGTTTTTAATTCTGGGAAGATAGCAGGAAAGAAAATATCTGGGTCAAATGGGACCTTCAATCCCAGTGTTTGAGGAGTCTCCATGCTAATTTCCACAGTGTTTGCAATAGTCCACACATCCATTAAGAGTGGAGAAGGGTTCCTTCTTTCCCACAGCCTCTCCATGTGTGTTATTGGTTGAGGTCCTGACAGTAGCCATTTTTCAGGAGTAAGATGAAATCTCAGCATTGTTCTAATTTGTATCCCTCTAATAAAATAACCAGTCATATTTTTATTTACTATTTGTATTTTCTCCTTTGAGAAGTGTGTATTCATTACAGGTGCCCATTTTTGGATTGAGTCTTAAATTTGGGGATCTGATTTTAAAAAATTCTTTCTGTTCTAAATATAACTCCTTTGTCTGAAGGACATTTAGTCAAACTTTTTTTCCCCATGCTATGGGTTGTCTTCTCACTTTGTTGGTGATTCTTTTACTGTCCAAAAGCTTTTTAATAGGATTAATTGATTTTTTGTATTTTATTCATAAAATCTTTTTTTTTTTTTTTTTTTTTGTGGAACAGGGGATTGAATTTAGGCTCTTGTGCTTGCCAGGCAAGTGCTTATTCTACAGCCCCTTTTCATGGAAACTTTGCCTCCAACTATGACTTCAAGAGTTGTGCCTAATCTGTTTTCTAGAAGACTTTGTGTCTCTCTCTCTCTCTTTTTTTTTTTTTGTGGTGGGACCAGGGTTCGAACTCACGACCTTGCACTTGCCCAGCAGGCACTTGTGCCTCGGAGCTATCTCCCCAGCCCCTCTCTTTTTTTGTGGGATCAGGGTTTGAACTCACAATTTTGAACTTGCCAGACAGGCACTTGTGCGGCAGAGCTACCTATCTCCCTGGCCCCAGATTTTGTGTTTTCTTTTAAATATTTAGATCTTTGATCTATTTTCTTTTCCACATGCCAAACGCTAAAATTAAACGCATTTTTATCACCATGTGGAAAGCCAGTTTTTCCAGCACTATTTATTAAAGAAGCTGTCTTTCCTCCAGTGAATGCATTTGGCTTCTTGGTCAAACATAAGGTGTCAGAGTATTTGGAGCTGTTTCTACATCTTCTAATCCATTCCATTGGTCCTAATGTCTGTTTTACCTAGGATCCATTGTAATTTTCCCAGTACTGTGCTATTTTTATCACAGTAGCTTAGTAATATAATTCCAAGTGAGGAGTTATAATGCCCCTTACCTTGCTTTTGTTCTCCAAAATTACTTTTGCTATTCTAAAAGCAAGCAAGGAAGGAAGGAAGGAAGGAAGGAAGGAAGGAAGGAAGGAAGGAAGGAGTTTTTACATTGAAAATTACAGAACTCTGAAAAAGGAGATTGAAGAGGGTATCAGAATCTTCTTGATGATTTTGTACATTCTATTTGCCAGGATCATGTTGAGTAGCTTTGCATCTATGTTCATTAGAGATTGGCCTATAGTTTTCTTTTTTGGATGGGTCCTTCTCTGGTTTTGGTAATATTTGCTTCTAGGAATGAGTTTCAAAGTATTGTTTCCCTCAACTTCATTAAAGAGTTTCAGTATTAGTACAGATCTTCTCTAAATTTCTTACAGAATTTCACAGTAAATCTATCAAGACCTGAGCTTTTCTTTGTTGGTAAGTGTTAAATTATATTTTTAAGTTCATTGACTGATATTGGGCTACTTAGAATTTTTATATCTTGATTCAGTTTGGCAATTCATATTTGCCTAAGAGTCTGCCCATTTTTTTTTCCTGTATTTTCCATATTACTAGAGTATAGGTTCTTGAAGTAGGTATTGATGATCTTCTGGATTTCTGTGGGATCCTTTGTGATTGACACCTTTTTATTCCTATTTGCTAGATTTGAATATTTTCTTTCCTCTTTTTGATAAAGTTTGCTAGGAGTTTATCAATTTATTTATTTATTTAGTACTGGGAATCCAACTCACAACCTTGTGTTTGCCAGACAGGCTCTTATGCTATATCAATTTTATAGAATCTGTCAAAAAACCAACACTTCAATTCACTGATTCTTTGTATTGTTTTCTTAGTCTCAACTGTATTGATTTCTGCTTTTCGCTTTTTAACTTAATCTCTCACACAAACTTTGAATTTGATTTGTTGTTCTTTTTCTAGAGGTTTGAGATTCAGCACTGTTGTTTATTTGTGTTCATTCTATTTATGTGTTGTGAGAATTAACTACTACAAATTCCCCTCATAGGACTGCTTTCCTTGTGTTCTATAAATTCTAGTATTTTGTGTCTGCTCTATAATTTAATTGTATTTTTCTTTATTTTAGGGAAGGGTCTACAGGGTATTGAGGGTCTCACTACTAGATTGGAGTCATAGTGATCTGCCTGTTTGCAGCCTCCCCAGAGCTGAGATTATAGGCACATACCACCAAGTCTCAATTGCCATCTCAACACACCCTGGGGGTGGGGCCAGCATGGCAAGCCCAGGGATTGAGCCCAGGGCCCCTGCCCCTGCTTGAAGGTGCTTTAATCCGCTGAGCTATTTGGCCAGCCCTTATTTAATTGTGGATACCATTTAATTTCTTCTTTATTTTCCTGTGATCCATTGGTTGTTCAGGAGGATGCTGCTCAATTTCCATGTGTTTATGTAATTTTTGTGTTTTCTTATGGCATTGATCTCCAATTAAATTGCACTGCAGCCAGATACTATGCCTGGGATAATTTCAATTCCTCTGCATTCACTTAAGCATGTTCTGTGGGCTAAGATGTGCTCTATTTTTCAGAATATCCCATATGCAGTTGAAAAGAATGCGTATTCTGATGTAGGATGGAACACTATGTACTCATCTACTAAGTCCATTTGTTCACTGGATTGGTTCAATTTGGACTTTTTTGTTGACTTTCTTTGTCTAGGTGGTCTATCTAATTGTGAGAGTGGGGTTTTGAGGTCTCCCATTGCAATTGTGCTAGTGCTCATTTGATTTTCCATGTCCATTCATATTTGTTTTATGCAATTGGATTCATCAGTACTTGGTGCATATATACTTATGATTGTTATCTCTTCTTGTGGAAGTCTTTCCTTAGCAAGTGTATTGTGATCTTTTCTGTCTCTTTTGATCAGTTGTGGCTTGAAGTTCGCATTGTCTGCAAATAGAATATCTATCATTGCTTTTTTCAGGGATCCTGTCACAATGAATATTTTTTTTTACCTTTGACTTTTGTTCTTTTTCCTTTTTATTCTGTACTGAGATTTTTTATTTTATTAATTTTAATGAGAAAGAAATAGTAATGAGATAGTTTTAAAACAGGTTAATAGGACAGTTAGAATAATTAATACATTATATATTGTCTTCGTAGTTGTTATTCAGAGTAAAAGATGCAGACATGATATCTTGTCTAAACACTACTAGTACAAATCTTTCTCCTCATTGAACTGACAGAAAGGAAGTATATATCTATCTTAATATCCTTTAACTTTTAGTCTATGAATTTCTTTTCTTTTTTGTGTGTATATTTTAGGGAAAGGTACACAGGGTGTTCAGGGTCTGAGTACTAGACTATACTTGTAGCAATCTGCCTGTTTACAGCTTCCTAAGAGCTGGGACTATGGGTGCGTGCCACCATGCCCAGTTTCAATTGCCATCTCAGCATAGCCTGAGGGTAGGGCTAGCACTGCTGGCCCAGGGATCGAACCCCAGTCCCTGAGCCTTCTTGCAGGCACTTTAATTTGTTGAGCTATTTGACCAACCCTATGAATTTCTTTTTGAGTTAAGTATGTTTCTTGAATGCAGCATATTGTTGGATCTTACCTCTTGATCCATTCTGCCATTAGTTTCTTTTGATTGAGACCACTTATTTACTTTGATGGTTGTAACAGATATCTTTCTTATATTATTTTCCTGTTGTTGGTCCCATGTCTTTCTCCTATGCTGAGTTGCTTTCCTAGCCCGGTAGCTACTTTCTATTGGTGTGATTGTGGTCTTCATTTTCCATTTTAAATATATACTTCAGAACATACTGAAGTTCTGATTTTTTGGTTTCAGTTGCCTTTTGTCATGGAAGTATCTTATTTTGCCATGGATTTTGAAAGATAGTTTTGTAGGATACATCAATCTAAGACTGAAGTTGTTTTCTCTGAAGACTTGAAACACCTCCCTCCAAACTCTCCTTGATTTGAGGGCTGTGTTGAGAAGTCTGCTATAATTCTAATGGGCTTTCCTCTAGGTGATTCATTTCTTTCCTCTAACTGCTTTTTAATATTCTGGTCTTGTGCTGAATTTATGGAATTTTGGTTACTATGTGCCATGGTGTAGATTTATTTTGATCACAGTTGGGTGGAGTTCTATATTCTTTTTATTTCTTGTTTCAGAACTTTTTGTTTGTTTATTTATTTATTTTCATGGCTAGCTCAGCCTGCCCTAAGGGCAAGGCTGGCACAGCATGTGGTACCAGGGATTGAACCGTGATCCCTGCAGCCGCCCAAGCTTTCCTAAGCAGGCGCTTTAGACCACTGAGCCATCCCGCCGGGCCCGAGTTCCATATTCTTCATTTATGTATATATCAAATTCTTTCTCCACATTTGGGAAGTTTTCTGCCATTATTCCTATGGAGGGGTTTTTATGTCATTTGTGGTGTATCCAATTTTCTCATTAACTCCAAGTAATCTTATGCTGTTTCTTTTTGCTTCATTTTGCAGCTCTTGGACTGATTTTTCATTATTTATTTTTAGTGTATCTTTTTTTTTCAATTGTTAGTAGCCACCATCCTGTCTTCTAGATCTGATATCCTAGTCTCACCTTCATTCAATCTGTTGTGTAAACTTTTAATGGAGATTTTAATCTTCTGGATTTCTGTTGGGATATGTTTCATGGATTCTGTTTCTTACCTATGTTGGGCATTTGTAACTTCCATCATTTTTCTAAGTTCTTCTAGTTTTTAAGTCTGTGTTTGCTCTAATGCCTTTGATCATTGTTTCTTTTTGTGCCTGAGAGATTATTTTTTCTTTAGCCTCTTCCATTTGTTGTTTACCTTCTGTTGCAATCATTTCAGAAAGTTCTTGGCTTGGCTTCCAATCACCCCTATCTCATTTTGTTTTGGATGTGTCCTGGGTGGCTGCAATTCTGGGGTTTCATTTTGCTTCAGTATCTTGTCATATTATATTTAATTTTGTTTTCTATGCCAATGTTTGCCAATTTCTTATGGTAGATAACTATTGGTAGTGTCTATTCCTCAGGAATATCTTCTAGATGTAGGTGATTCTTGGACTTTGTGTATATTCCAAGAACCTACCTTCCCAATGTATTAAGGATGAGAATTTACTATGTGGTACCTCACCCATTCCTTTGGCACTGAACTATGGTAATGGTTATAATACCGTACAATAATAGAACTGTCATAAAGGGAGAAAAACTGATTACAACAGGTATGAAATCCTAACTAAAGTAGTACAGTTAGCAATAGCAATAGCTTCAATTATAATCTCACTGCTGACAAACTGTGGTAACTATTAACCTTATGCTTTGAACCATTGTAGCAAACTCTATAGTTATATAACAAAATCCAACATATTCCAGGAACTTGTATAGAATGATTTTTCTCCTTAGTAGAGTGATTTTACCCTGTTATGTGTATGGGGTTGGTTAAGAGGGATAGAGAACAAGATAGAGAGATTAATAAGGTCAAATATAATAAAAGCACACTTGGAGGGAAAAGAATGATCACCCAAGTTTTGGGAAACTAGAGGATACAGGAAAGAGAGAATGAAAGGAAAAGCAAAGGAACATTGAAGTGAACCAGGAAGAGAAGAGGCACTTTTCACTCACATGAAAATATCATAAGGTCAGAGAGGTAGCTGAGGAAAGTGAGCAAGAAGATAAATAGAAGAAAACAAAAATAAAGGTAAGAAAACTTAATAGTGAAAAAGGAAAGAAGAAAACAACAATAACCACAAAAATAAAACAAAACAATGAATAAATTTTAAGGGGCCATAAGTTTCTGTCAACCATTCCAAGAGTTCTAGTGCCACATTTTAAGAAGTGTAATGAAAAAGATAGAATTAATTTTAATATATTTACCTAACTCAACATACCTATTATCATTTCAGCATTAATCAGCATTAAGAATATTAATAAGGTAGTTCAGTTCCTTTTTAGTGTTAATTCTTCTAATTCTAAAGTGGGTTTTATACCTCAGTGAGATGAGAGAGAGAGAGAGAGAGAGAGAGAGAGAGAGAGAGAGAGAGAAGAGAGAGACAGAGACAGAGACAGAGACAGACAGAGAGAGACAGAGAATGACATACATTATAGAGAACCCTTTCCTGTCCTTATCATAGTCTGGGAGGTTTATGTTCATAATCCCATGAAAAGTTATTGGAATTCTAGTGAGTTAATTTTAATCTACCATTTCCAGTACAACCTGTGGTGAGAATAAAGATGTTAAGGTATAGGTGTAGCTGTGGGGAACCCAGGAGAGTTCTAAATTTCAGCTAGAGTGATGGTTAATCAGAGCAATGTCTTCAACCTAGGGCTGAATCTGGATTTAATTCATGAAGAATGGATTGGGCCAAGAATGAGTGACTGTGAGAATGATGGGAAGTACACGAGTGCTGTGAGTTGGGCTAGGTAGGTGGTTTGAAAGCACCTCTGAAATATTCAGAAATAGTCATCTGCATAACACAGCTTGAGGTAGCACATAATGTTTAGAAGTTGGTGCTTCAGCTCTGATGTGTACTATTTTATGCACTAGGAAGTCATAGCCTATTATCTTCAGGTTCAATCCCAGCTAACAGCATGGAGTGTGGCTCTCCATCCCACCCAACTCACACATGCTTTCTGGGAGCTATGGGGTAGGGTAACATTGTCCTGTTGTTTTGCTCCAAAGACTATACATCAACACCACTGGTAGACCAATTTGCATTGCTTAAAGCCAACTGGACAGATAAGGAGACATCCTCGCCAGCTCTGTACATATCAGCACATGAAAATTAGTCCAGCTTTACTCAAAATGGAGATAATCTTTCAATGCGAGTCACCCAGGTGGTCCCCCGCCACACACATCAGTCTCCTCTTATCTACAGTTTTACTTTCCTTTATTTTAGTTACTTATTTCATACTCTGAAAATGCAAATTATCAGTGGAAAATTCTGTTCTATAGAAAATTTCAGAATCAAATAACATAAATTTAGGGGCTAGGGAGATAGCTCCATGGCACGAGTATCTGCCTGGCAAGAGCAAGGTCATGAGTTCAAACCCCAGTTCTTCAAAAAATAACTAACTAACTAAATTTAAAATAATTTCATATTTGCTACCATCCATGACTTCAGTCAACCATGGGAATCTTGGAAGATATTTTATGGGATAAAGAAAGAGTACTACTGAAAAACTGTTGGTCTGGGGCCAACAGGCCATATGATCATTAAAAAATATCTGATTAATTTGACAAGCTGAAGGACAGGACATTACCAGTTTTACCTTGGGGTTAGTTTTGAACTGTCAGAGCAACTCAGGGTCACCCTGTCACATAGTTCCAGAGGGCACTTCAGAGTGGCACTAGGAATGGTGTGCCTGGAACTGACCATTCACAGATTGTGCGATTCAGTGGTCCTGGTGCAGTGGTCTTGGAATCCTACCTACAGGTGAGTGTAGATGTCTCTGGTATGCCACTGCCTTTACACACATGAACTAGGTTACAGAGGAGATCAGGTATAAGCACAAGAAATTGCAGAACATAAACCCTCACAGATGCTAACCAATTCCAGAGTTCAAGAGTAAAATCAGGGTTTCAAAATTTGGAGTATGTTCTCCCACAAAACAGAATGAGGGGGGTTTTCTCCTCTAGGTTGACATCTGGGATACAATGACTAAGTTCTGAGTTAATGTTCTCAGGCTTGCACCCTTTAGAGGGGGTAGAGGAGGTAAACTTTCTCCTTTGTCCCCTCCTAGGTCAAACTGAGAAACCTAAGTTCATGTGGCTAAGCCCTTTGGCTACATGACTGAAGCAGGATATAAAGTAAAATTCAGAGAATTGGGTCAAATCCTGGCTCCTTAGTAGATTTTTAACCAACTGCACAACCTCTCTGAGTTTCAGAACATTTTAAAATGGAGTAAAGGAGTGTAGCATGTCCAATACTTAGTAGAACTACAGCTTTCTTATGGGGGTGCTGTGGTCCCATCCCACTTTGTGCCTATAAGCCTATAATTTCTTTATCTTGGGAACTATAAGGCAGAGGCACTGGGACATGGATTGTCCTCAAATATGTGCACAGCTCCCAAACTAAAAACCTACGGGACAGAACTGGTATCAAAGAGAAGTAAAAAGGGTTAGGTACCAGTAGGAACTTCCTGCAAGTCATTTGGTGACAGAATAATCAGCTCCAGGGACTCCAACTGCCCAGGAGGTGGGCAGGAGCTGGACTGCAATTGTCAAGAGCCCCTATGGCATAAAGAAGCAGTCCCCAACTTTTTGGCACCAGTTTTTCAGAATATACTTTTTCTATGGATGGGGCCGGATAGAGAGATAGCTTCAGTATTAATTTCCCTAAGGATCTGCAGTCTAGAGTCCCCATGTGTGCAATTTACAGTATGGTTTACACACCTAGCGGGATCAAATACTGATGCTGCTCGGACAGGAGATGGAGCTCAGTGATGGGGAGAGCCTGTGAATACAGAGGAAGCTGCACCCTCTTGCTTACTGCTCCTCCTGTTGTGTAGCCTGGTTTCTAATGGGCCACAGGCCAGCACCAGTCTAGGTCTCAGGGTTTGGGAACCCCTGGAATAAAGCTTTGCCATGTCTATCCCATTGTGAGGTTCAGCGTAATAGCCAGGGTACGCGAGCCCTAAGTACAGCACATGTGAGTATATCAGTCAGCTGTTGCTGTGTAACAACTTCAAAATGTCGGCACATATTACAAGTCACATGTACCACTTGCTTCCATGACTGGTTTGGCTGAGGGAACCCTACTTCATGCTGTGGGTCAGAGGTTTGGGTAGGGCTTCTTTGCTCCATTATCTCCTGTTGGGGCCCAGGGTGAGGGGCAGTAGCTACGCACTATTTTTCAAAGTAATGTTGGCAGACAAGACAGCATGCCCAGCTATGCACCATGTTTCAGGCTTTGGCTCGGCCAAGCCCAAAGTCAAGAGCTAGAGTGATGCACCTTGTCCACAATGGGGCCATAACAAGAAACTCAGTTCTTATGGTGAGGATGAAGAACAAAATTATGAAAGTGTAAATAGGTAGGGCCAATAGTTCAGTCTACCATAACATACAAACAGAGTTATCAGGGACCAGGGAGATAGCTCCGTGGCACAAGTGCCTGCCTGGAAAGGGCAAGGTTGTGAGTTCAAACCCTGGTCCCACCAAAAAAACAAAACAAACAAACAAACAAACAAAACAAAACAAAACAAAACAAAAAACCCCCAAAAAACAAAAAACAGAGTAATCAGCTACTTGTGTTCATTCTCCTAGCTATGTTAGCCTCATCCTGGCTCTGTTCTGCAATAAACATCTTACTCTAAAGCAATACTGAAGGCATAAAAGGAGAAAATGTTCCCATAGTGGCCTGGCCAGGGTTGTTCCTAAGCCGTTTGTGTGAAAGTTGCAGAATGCTGCTGCATCCTGAGCGGCACCATCCTTGAGCAGCGTGGAGAATTTCGAAGGTGGTGAATCATTTTAGAATTCACAAGGAAGAAGAGCATGAAGCTGGGATTACAGGTGTCTGATGAGCAAAGGAAGGCAGGAGTAAAAGTTGGTACTTGGTCATTCAGAACAGCAGAGACTAATTATTTGGAGGCTGGAGGTTGACCTGGCCTAGGTTTCCTTACAGGTCTTGTCTAGTGGCTTTGCTTTGGCTTGGGTTTGCCACTGGCATCCGAATATGGGCAGTTCTACTCAGTGAGTATCTGATCTTCCTCCTGGGCCATCTAATTGACCTGGGAACTCAGCTCTTATGGCGAGGGTAATAAATGCAGGAAAAGATATACTTATGGTGAAGGTAGAGGAAGAAGCAAGCACAGCTAGAAACTGGCTCCTCATCACTTCACCTCATCCTGGTGGCCAGAGAAATTCTGAATTCCAGTAATAGAAAGGACCTGCAAAGTTACTGGGCTGTTGGTTAGATGTAGAAAAAGGTACAAATGGGGACTTCAAATGCAAACCTACTAAAGAAGTGTAGTGATGTTAATGGGCAAGGGTTTTGCAGAAAACTGTGCATCAGACTAGTGCCACTGGAAAATTCTATCTCAGACTCTCAGGACAAAGTCCCCATAGGGGATACCTCCTTGACTATTACAGTCCAGCTCCTATCCACCTCTTGGGCAGTTGGAGTCCCTGGAGCTGATTATTCTGTCACCAAATGACTTGCAGGAAGTTCCTACTGGTACCTAACCCTTTTTACTTCTCTTTGATACCAGTTCTGTCCCGTAGGTTTTTAGTTTGGGAGCTGTGCACATATTTGAGGACAGTCCATGTTCCAGTGCCTCTGCCTTATAATTCCCAAGATAAAGAAATTATAGGCTTATAGGCACAAAGTGGGATGGGACCACAGCACCCCCATAAGAAAGCTGTAGTTCTACTAAGGAGTGGACATGCTAGGCCCCTTCCTTTCCTCCCCTCACATTCAGTCTTAGGCTAAGATCTGTGTCCTCATATCCTGCTGCCCCAAGTCCAAGCTGCAGTCATTCCTTCCCTGGACCCCTGCAGTTACCCCCAGCCTGCCCTGTAGTGCCTTTTGCACACTGTGGCTGTAGCAACTTTCTACACCAGTGGGCTCCCAGATCAGCCAGCTAAAAATGCTTCAGCTTTGGGCACATATTGCTCCTTATTTTGCGTCCAGCCTTGGTCTGACAATTGTCTCCACGACCCCAGCCTCTCCTCATCCAGTTCACCATGCCTCTTCCTTAAGGCTGGGCTCTACTTGCCCTTGCTCAGAGCCTTGCTGCTCTCCTTGACAAGGTCATGCTGCTCAGTGATTCGCACTCCCAGGGCTGCACAACTCTCTCTTTGTGGACCCTCCTCACATCTCTAACTTTCTATTCATTTCTGGAACTAGTGGAAGACTACACACCTCTTCCACTACCCTGGAATGGTGGCCCCATGCTGCACTATACAGGTGAGCTTCTCTGAAATGTTTATAGATTACAGTGGGGTAAATAAAGCATGATGACAAATAAGGACTAATGCACACCCCCCAAATCTCTGAAAAGGTAATGATTGTCCTTCAGACTAAGGCAAGCTGGCACCATGTAACCCTAGGGCAGGCTCTGTGTGTGGTATTGCACCTAGGGACCAATGCTATGTCTTGAAAGTTACAGAAGAAGCATAAGTATTTGGTGAATGGCTTGATGAGCAATACTGATGTCTGAATGAGTGCTAAATGATGCTTAAATGAGGACTGCAATGGCTGTTTCCAGAAGTTGAAAGACTTAGAATTCCTGCCCAAGAAAGGACTATGGAAATCTTAGTATTTTTGTTTCCTGAGCTTTATATATTTAACAAATATTTTCCTAGCAGCCACAAATTCAAGTGCTTTCTAAATACAAACCCAGTCAGTGCTCACCATAATTAAAAGGATATGAACAGTAGCCCCATTCGATAGAAGTGGAAACAGAGGCTCAGAGACTTGAATCCTTTGTCAAATAGTAGAGCTGAGCTTTGTACCCTGGCAGTGCAACTGCAGAACCCATGTGCTTATGCACCAGGCTGTGCTGTAATGGGGTCAGCTCCAAAAATTGAGCCCTGTGTCTTGTGTGTTCGAGCCCCAGTACATCCACACCAGAGATCCTGGGCTGTGCTGTCTAGGCTACTGAACTTGGGCAGATATGATGTCAGAGAGGAGTTCCTGAGACAGGCACTGAAAGGAGAGAGGGACTTGGCTCATCTAGACAGGGATGGTGTAGAAACATTAAGACATTTCAGGGGCCATGAAATAACCAAGGAAACAGACCATAAAGATTTCTTTATTACATGCAATTAGAGGATGTGCTCACTTCAGCAGTATATATACATAATTAGCAGGAAATTGACCTGGCTACTTTCATAAAAGGAAACATTAGAATCTGAGAAGCGGGTGTGCATTAGTCCTTATTATTTGTATAATGTCCTTCCCTGCATGCGGTCTCATTTCACCTTAAGGCCACCTGGAGACGGAAGATAACCATGCTTGTTTGAGTAAAACCAGGACACAGAAGTTCAGGGAGGTTTGTGAGAACCGAAGGTCATAGAACCACCCATTGGCAGAACCAAGCTGGAGTCCCACGTCAGATAATCACCAGCCCTGGCCCCTTACTCTGGGGCAGCATGTCATCCCAAGCCTGTCTTATGGAATCAGTCTCTCAGAGCGAGGTCAGTGCCTGGCACTGATGGTACTGAGCACCAGCACCAAGAGAATATATAATTGATTTCAAAGGAGGTTTACACAGATTCTAGCCTGGTGAGCCAATATTGTAATAGCAAGATTCGGGAATGTGTGTCTCTAACTCTTGATGGAGCTGTTTATTTAACAGGTTAACTCCTAGGTACTATAAGCCTACTGGATTAGGGAGTTTTGAAATTGAAGTGAAGTTTTTATTGCCCATTCTGTATGCAGCACTGAGAATTACTGAAAAGAACATGAAGAGAATGGAGGTTCTTGGCAAATGAATGACATAAATGTCACCTTCTTCCTCCCCTTACCATTGTCATCACCACTGCAATCAACATTGCAGCTACTGTGTTCACAGAGTACCTGCTAAAACTTTTAACCCTCAGATCCACCCTGTGAGAACTTGTGGTGACCCCATTTGAGGGATGAGGAGGCTGAGGCAAAGATGTACCAGAGTTCATAGCAGATAGAGCGGGCTGTAGAGCCATATCTCACACTGACCAGCCAGCTTGATTTTTTTTTTTTCTGATGTTCCCCCCAGGGGAAGCCCAGGTGGATGGGAATTTGGAGCTATTAGCCTAAGGTGTAGGGAAGGCCATACCTAAAGAGAGAGGAGGGAAAAGCAGAGAAGCAGTAGTGGAGGCGGGTAGTGCCCAGATAACCATAAAATGGGAATTTTCAGGGCGGGAGAGAAGGCTGCAGAAAGGGGCTTTCAGACCAGGTAGCTTAGAGAGTGGGGGATAAGGAACCATGGGGCTTGTAAGACAAAGTGTGTTTCAGGGACGTCTCAGGCAGTGTTCCTAGAGAAGTGGTGGGGGTGGTGACAGATTGCAGTGGGCTGCAAGTTGAGTGGGAGGTGAGGATTTTAGCTGGGAGTTGATTGAAACTCCTTCCAAGAACTGACAGCTGGGGAGGGGGGCAATGGAGGATTCCAGTAGCCATGAGCCCCCAGGCTTGACAGCCCTGAACAACCCTATCATCATTATAGTTACTATTTCTAGTGCTGGGATGGACCTAGGATCTCACCTAGTGTGACACCCCAGCCCAGTAAGACACTTGTAGTCCTTCCTCCCTTCCGTTTCCATCTTCCTTCATGCTCCGACTGGGTCAGCTTTCCATAACTGGACTAAACCTGAGAGAACCATCTGAGGAGGAAGAGAGCTCTCTTTTGACTCAGTGTACAAGTTTCAGTCCATAGCTGCTTGGATCTACCACCTTGGCCTTGGCAAGAACGTCCTCTCCTCTGAGTCCTGTCAAGGGCTGCCTGGGGACCCAGCTTGTAACTCAGGAGTCTTTGAAGACACTTGTCTAAGTCATTACACCTTCCCTTCCTATCCACTTTTTTTGGGGGGGTGGGGACTGTGGTGGGGGTGGAACCCAAGGGATCATGCCTGCTAGGCATATGCTCTACTTTTTGGAGATATTCCCAGCCCTCCATCTCTAGGCGCTTACTGAGCACATCTCATGTGGGCTTCTCTGACTTGTGAAGCACAGGGACATGTATGTCATCCTTACAACTGAGTGAGGACACACAGATAAGCAAGAAGCACAAATGTATGTGTACACATTGTATCGTATTTTTAGGCCAGGCATAATGGTGCATGACTGTAATCTCAACGCTCAGGAGGCTGAGGCAAGAGGCTCTCAGGGGTTCTGGTTGAACCTGGGCTACATAGTGAGTTTAACTACAAAGCAGTACTCTATCTATCTATCTATCTATCTATCTATCTATCTATCTATCTTCATATCCTTTCCCGAATATTTTATGTATGTGTGTTTGCAATACATTATGAATACAGCCATGGTGGGGTATTGGTACATATACACAGCATATCCTGATCCTTTTTATTACCCCCATTCCCATATCCCCTTTCCTTCATCCCACAGTCTGCCTCCCTGTTTCCTATTACCTTTCTTTTATAATAACAATAATGGCCAATGATCATTGGGCACTTTCAGTGTACTAAGTACTTTGTAAGCATTTTATTTTAATCTTTCATGTACCCACACGAAAGCCTCAAGAAACCCCCGAGAAAGACAGTGTTGAGATCAGTACCTTTTACCCATCGGGAAACTGAGGTACAAAGAGCTCATCTGATTGACCAGAGTCACAGAGCTGAGACAGGTGGGTGGAGAGATTTGGCTTGAACCGGCCTGTATCCAGTTAACTAGCTCCAAGGCCACACTGTTCTTACCCCCTTTGTTCCCAGCAGTTGCACCGGGATGCGCAGGACCTGGCCAGGTGCCCGCGTCCCAGGGGCCCAGCAAGAACGTAGACCCTCAGTCCACACCAGCTCCTGGCCCCTCAACAGGCTCCAGGAAGTTGAGGTGCAGTGCAGGTGCACAGGACCAGGAGCCCCCGCGTCCTGACTGCAGGTGCGGGCCGCCAGGTGCCAGGTGCACAGCCCAGGTCCGAACTGCCCGTGCAGCCCGCTTGCTTCTGCCCCGCCCCGCGCCGCCCCCCGCGTCTCCGCGCCGTCCCCAGTCCCCAGCTCCACCCCCGCCCGCGCCGCCTGAAAAGCCGGGCCGCGGGGCGGCGCGCAGAGCCAGCGAGGAGCAGCGGCCATGACAGCGGAGAAGGCGCTGCCCCTGGGCGACGCGAAGGCGGCAGGGGAGGCGCGGGAGACCCAAGCGCTCGGCGGCGGCGGAGACGCGCGCGACCGCACACGCGACAAGGCGGTCCACGAGCGCGGCCACTGGAACAACAAGGTGGAGTTCGTGCTGAGCGTGGCCGGCGAGATCATTGGGCTAGGCAACGTGTGGCGCTTCCCCTACCTGTGCTACAAGAACGGTGGAGGTGAGGCGCGAGGGGATGGGGCGCCGCAGGCTGGTGGGGGCGGGGACTCCCGGGACCTGTGACGCCCCCACCGCGGGCCACTCTGCCACCTGTTCCGCGCAGGCACGCGCGGCTTCACACCTGAGCACAGCTTAGCACCTGAGCACTGCTTCGCACCTGATGATACCTGAGCGTGGCACCTGCCAGAGTGGGGACATCCCACCAGGAGGCATGTGGAGATCACAGCAGCCTGTGTCTTGGAGAGAAAATGCTTTGCCCTGGGAGTCTCAGCTTTGCTGCATGGCCTCGCCTTTGGAGCGTTTGCTGAAGTGCCAGGCAGTGCACTAAGCTTTCCCTGTGTTGTTTCACTCCGTGCTACAGTCACTGTAGCAGGCAGTACAGACCCATCACACAGATGAGTGTCAGAGCAGCCCCTTCCAGAGCCAGTGAGAAAGCAGGATGCAGCCCTCAAAGGCCTTGTGTTAATGTGGGCTTGGGCTGAGAAGTGCGGGAACTGTCAAGTGAGGCCACACTGTTTGCTTTCCTGCCTTGTCTTTTAAATCTGCTCCTGAGGCCTTTTCTAGGGCTGGACTTTGGGGCCTCTGTGCTAGAAGAATTGGCAGCAAGCAGTTTCTTTGCTGGTTTCAGAGTCACTCAGGACAAGTAGCAGCAACACTTTCCCACTGTAAGGAATGCTTGGAGATTCTGGAAAAGGGAAAGGAAGGTGATGAGGGTCGTTTCTAGTGCCAATGTTCCAGGTTGTCAGAAGATGAAGTTGTGAGTCCCCAACTGCCCCAGCTCAGAGAAGGGGCTCCAGGCTTTGAGTCACAAGAGCACAATGGCTCGGCCTTCATCCAGGAAACTGCTTGTCGAAGAGAAGCTTGCTTGTTATCATCTCTTTTGGGTACCCCTGTTCTTCCAGCAGGTGGTCAGTCCCTGAAGAAGGCTCAGAAGTTGGCCAGCAGGGACAGTGCAGGACTTCCTAGGCAGGCCTGGCAGGGGGAGCGAGGACGGGCTCTTTCTCAGAGACATTCATCATGAAGGCGCAGGCTGCTCCAGCCTACTCTGCACTGGCCGTCGACGTGGGTGGGCAGTGTAGGGGGGGAGACAGAGTGGACAGAGACTCCAAGTGTGCTCTCTGTCCTTAGCTGGGAGTCCTGGCCCTCTTGAAGACAGCCTTTACAACCTGTGATGTGCTCTTGGGAATCAGTGAAGTCCTACAGTGCTTCCCCAGGCAAATGTTGTCTTAACATCTTTGTTAATCCAGGAAATTGTTATATCAAAACAAAAATCATTCCTAAAAGTAGACAATAGGGTAAATTGGGCTAATTACAAACTCTGCCACAGATTTATAAACAAGATTATAGTGAGTAAAATTTAAAAGCGAGTCACTGTTGGGTTTTTCTTTTTATTCCTTTCTAATTTACCAAATGTCTCTGTTGGTGCCTAGATATTCTGGTTGGTGAGTGTCTTAATGATTCAAAGTCTAGTTTTATGGTTAACATGGACTAGAGGCTTACAGGTATCATCTGTTAGATTTGAGGGCAGTGATGGCGAACCTTTTAGAGCTTCTAGTGACAACAAACAGTCCACTGAGTCATATGTGCCATGTGTTCTACACAACAGTTACAAGTTCACCAGTAAATTCCAGTGTATTAAAGAACTGCTAAACCTTTTTAAATGATTAGATTAGATTTAGCAAGCAGATACCATTATTTTCTTTCACATACTTTTTACATTCTAATATAATTGAGCTGTCTTTTCTCTGTCCCACCTTTTAAAATCTGCATGACTCTACTGATAGAGCCCAACAATAGTTTAAAGTACTCTTTTTTCCTTGTGTGAAACATTAAATTACTCTTTTCCCCAGAAAAAAAAAAGCTAAGACTCTTTCAAAAACCTTGTACATAGAGCCTTGGTATCAGGATTGATCAAAATTGTTGCTGTTAATCTTTATAGTTTAAAGAGTTTTCATTCAGCAAAGCAAAGCAATTTTGGTTGAAACTTTCATTTGTGAGATCAGATGGTGGGAAACAGTATGTTTTCATTCTTTGTTATTAGACAAGGAAAAGAAATAGGGATTTGGGGAAAATCCTCTTCTACTTGTAATAGCTCATGTTTACCTCAGTTATTTAATTTGTTTTGCAGAAAAACCTAGGCAATGGATATTGTGTTTCAAGTTAGGAGCACTAAAACTTAAGGTGGTCTTTTCACAAACTGATCCTGAGCCAGCCTGGCTGGCTAGATTTTTGAGATAGGGTGACAGGGTCTTGCATCTCTGTGTCACACCTGGGCCTTGTGTGTGTGTATATGGGGGGGGGGATGGAGATTAATTCTTTGAAGTCTGACAGTGCTCTTTGTATGATTCCCAGAAAATGCTTTTCTTTATTAGAAAAGGTTTTTTGCAGGTTGCTGTCAAAGAAAAAAAAAGGAGGGTCCCTTTTCCCTGGCCTGTTGACATTACAGAAGAATTATAAAGAAGGGTGTGGCATTCAGAGCTTGAATGGCTTGGCTTGTGCTGGAGGATAAATTAAAGAACTGAACTTCAATAAGATGCTTTCTTTGACATTATTGTCTTAGCTGTGCTGTAGTTCTAGGAACTAAGCAGTGTAGATATTGAGGATTAAAAACCCCAGTTCACAGGTGTAAAAGTTGAGGCTCAGAGATGTGAGGTAGACCTACTTAAGGCAGTAAAGAGCACAACCCCAGGGCTGACTCTGGGCCTCCCAGCTGCAGCCTGAGCTCCAGCCTAGAGAGCATTACATCTTGCCTATGGGGTATGCATAGTAAAGAGCCTTGTGCTAAACACAAAATGCTGATGGCCAGTTTCATCTTATTCCTTTTTATGCTTCCAGGAGCGTTCCTGATTCCCTACGTGGTGTTTTTTATTTGCTGTGGAATTCCTGTTTTTTTCCTGGAAACGGCTCTGGGGCAATTTACAAGTGAAGGTGGCATTACATGTTGGAGGAAAGTCTGCCCTTTATTTGAAGGTATTTCTTTAATTAGAAAATAAAATTTTGAGCCAGGCGTGGTGGCTCACGCTGTAATCCCAGCACTTGGGAGGCTGAGGCAGGAGGATTGGTGCAAGTTCGAGACCAGCCTGGGCTACAAAAGTGAGCTCAAGGCCAGCCTCAACTGCATAGTGAGACCCTGTCTCAAAAAAAAAAAAAAAAAAAGAAAGAAAGAAAATTTTGCCCTGTAGAGTGAAGCTACAAAGATCTGAGACTTTTACAAAAGTAGACTCAAATTTCTCCTTTTCCTTTGTCCTTTTAGGCATTGGCTATGCTACACAGGTAATTGAGGCTCACCTGAATGTGTACTACATCATCATCCTGGCCTGGGCCATCTTCTACCTGAGCAACTGCTTTACCACTGAGCTCCCCTGGGCCACCTGTGGGCATGAATGGAACACAGGTATGGCCCCCAAGGAGGGTCTCTCTACCGGTCCTGCTGGGGAGCCTGGAACTGGTGGTGCATCGTTGGCCTCTGGGCTCTTGTCAGGAGTCTAGTTTGTAGGAAGTGGCCTCACTAAAACTGGGGTCTTGGTTGTGTAACCAGAGTGGGTTTATTCTGTGAGTCACAGCTGGAGCTAAGCATTGGCCCAGGGACTGGCATGGTAAGGAGAGTGAGGGTGTCCTGGGCCCTCTGGAACCTGGGCAGTGGCAGCTGAGGGACTACTCAGGGGACCGGAGTTGTAGTTCCAGCCCTGCCTCTTCAAGTAGCAGGTTTCCTCTGTGAAAGAAGAGATTAGACTAGATTAAGGGCTGCAGACTGAGAGCCTTTGGGCTAATCCATCTTTAAATGATGAACAGCAAATTGAAGAATGCATTTGCTTTGCACTTCATGTAAAAATTCCAGCTATCATGTGAAAATGCAGACTTATAGCTTCTCTTCAAAAATTAGACTTGGAAATATTCTTTTTTGGAAGCAATGGCTTCAGTCAAGAGGCAGCTGTTCCTTTAGGTGACACATCTGTCTTCAAGTTGTTACTATCTTCACCTAGATTATCATCTTCATTTCCCTTACTTCAAATCTAATGAGATGATTGAGGGGCTGGGGAGATAGCTCCAAGGCACAAGTGCCTGCTGGGCAAGTGCAAGGTTGTGAGTTTGAACCCCGGTCCTAAAAAAAAAAAAAAAAAAAAAAAAAAAGAGATGATTGAATTCAATGTGCCTGATTGATCCCGGAATGCAATAATTTTTGAGACTAGTTTTGTTTCATTCTAAATGTACTATTTGCTTTTCAACTTGTCATCCTTTTGGGATTGAGTTTTATAATCTGGGGAGGGAGAATACCTGTGCAGCCCATTTCTGAGAAGACTATGTTCCCAGAAGACATTACTAATTGATTGCTGCACACCTCAGATCTTTACCTGAGAGTGCTTCTCAGTAGTTATATTCCAGTTATCTGCTCCCTTTTGACCTGTGACCAGAGTTGGATTGTATGCTTTAACTTCCTAACTACTCATCTCAGAATCTGAGGGTAGACTGTGCCTGCAAGTGGCCTCTCATCCCGAGGGCTGTGATCCAGGAAAAGTGGCAGGGTATTGGCCAATAGCAGAAGGAAGAGCAGGCACCAGACCTAGACAGTGCTGTGACTGGGCTTCTAGACCATGTGACTTTGCCCTGCTTCCCTCTCAGTGACATTGTATGGCAGCCCAGCTCTCTCCAGAGCTCTGGTTCTTAAGCTTCCTTTGGCAAGGGGCTTCACAGAGGTGGTACCAAAGCAAGATTCAAGGTTGTGCTCTTGGAAGTATGCAAGTCCTCTATGTTAATTCAGTTCGCATTTTGAGAGTTCTCTAAAAATAGGCATACATTCTTGATGTTTGATATAGCCTTTTTGTAGTTGGGATGGTCAGGAGACTCTGCTTCTTCAGTTTATGTTTCCGGTTCAATATGAATTTGGCAACAGAATGGCATTGGTCAAGGGAAAGAAAGCACAGAAATGTAATTCATAAAGGGTATGTTAAAGGGACCGGGACTGTGCCTCAGTGGTGACACACTTGCTTAGCATGTGTCAGGTGCTGGGTTCCATCTCCAGCACTGCAGAAATGTTACTAAAACTTTTAAAGATAAAGAAAAGAAAAAGAAATGCTGTGTTGAAGCCGGGCATGGTGGCTCACATCTGTAATCCCAACACTTGGGAGGCTAAGGTAGGAGGATTGCTGTGAGTTTGAGACCAGCCTGGGCTACAAAAGTGAGTTCAAGGCCAGTCTGAACTGCATAGGGAGACCCTGTCTCAAAAAGACAAATTTAAAAAAAAAGAAAGAAAAAAAGAAAGAAAGAAGGAAGGAAATAAAGAAATAAATAAATAAAGAAAGAAAGAAAGAAAGAAAGAGAGAAAGAGAGAAAGAAAATGCTGTGCTAAGACTAAAAGAAGTGTAGGTGAGAACCCATGAACTGTGAGGAGTGCAGGTTTCTCATGGTAAGGCCAGCAGAAGCTGGCCATAGACTTGAGTCTGGAGTGGTCGCTGGAAGAATCAGCCTGAAAGCTGGCAGACCTACCTCTTACCTGTCAGCTCCACTTATCTGTCAGGAAGGCAATTTGATTTCACTAAGTGGCATTACCCTACATATCCATGACTTGTTACCTCTCTGAATTACGTCAGCTGCCAGTGGTTGGTATTCAACTTGTAAATTTATGTTTGTTTTTCCAGTTGTATGAGTTACATACTCACATAGACTTCATAGCCCATTGTATATTTGTACATGATTAAATATTTTAATAAAAATAACCAGTCAACATTGGGTGTCTGAGAAATTTTTTTACTAGAGTAAAAAAATTAAAAATACCATGTGAGAGAATTTGGTACAAACTAAAGGTTCCTTTCACAGAAAAAGGCGCAGAACATAGCAGCTCTTTTGTGTACAATTTGTTTTCTCAATTCCTTTTAAAACATAACTGTGGACCCTGAGACCAGCTCCTCTCTGAACTTGGCATTTGTCAGAAAGAGCAAGAAGCAAGTAGACAACCGCAGTGTTCCAACAGTGGCCTATGAGTCCTTTATCCACTGTTTGTAGCCATTTCTCTAAAGCAGAGGTGGCAAACCTGAGATACATGTGCCACAGAAGGCTGTTTGTACCATTGAAAGCTCTAAAAGGTTCGCCATCACTGCTTTAAAGGCACTCAAATGCCTACAGTGTGCGAAACATCACCTGCAGGAGTGGGTTCCTATCTCTAGAGACGGCAGGTGCAACCCAAAGGATATGTGCATGTGTGAGTGCTTGAGAAGAAAGAAGTGAGGGGCCGGGGCCTTGGCTCTGTGCTGGCCACTGCTGGCTCCAGGGCCCTTGTGAGGGCAGGCATGGGAGCCTTGAAGCCTCAGGGAGCTAAGTATATAGGTAGCACAGGCACTGTAGAGGTCGACATTACCAGGCACTAAACACAGTAAAAGAAATGGAGCCCAGCAGGAGTTTGTGCTCAGTTCTGTCTTCAACAGGACTGGCTAACTGCTCATTTTATGGAAGAGGGAGATGGTATAGGGGTGTGTGGGGCTCTCCTGTTTCCGAACCTTGGATTCTTTCTTTTCAAAATAAAAAGGCATTAGAGAAGGTGATTCTCAGGGTGCCTCTGAACTCTGCCTTGCTTAGAATTCAGGGGCTGGAGATCAGTGAGGGCTTTGTGGAGAAGGAAGAGGGATGAAGGGGTTTCTTCAGACTTTGGTGAATGAGTACCAGGATATTTTCACATGAGATTGTCTTGGTCACACGTTTCTGAGAAAGTTGTTCAGTAAATCCTTTCTGGTTAATTGGACTGAGTGAGGTAATGAAGAAATCAAGGGTTTCTTATGCGTGTAGGTTCATGGGTCTTTATATCTTTAAAAGCAACTGCAGCATTAGCCCCCTTTTAGGGGAAAACAAAGTTTCAGGTGTACTTCTGCCCTGGTGGCACCATAATTAACTCATTCCTTTAGTTCCTCTAGTTCAGCAAGGGCCATTGGGCAGGAAAGACTTGGGCAGAGAGAGGAAGAAAGAAAAGATTTGGGGACAGGACTGGAGGACAGGGTATGATAGAACATAGAGGGTGGGGCATAGTGGGTCCCTACCCCTCCCAGCTCTCCTCCCATTCTGTGCATCCTGAGTGTCACTGTTTATTTTACCAGTGCATCCTTTGAACTTTCACTTGCTCAGTGGCCAGGTAAAGATGCCTGGTTATGTCATCAGCTCTGAATGTTTGTTTCCCCAGAGTCAGCCCTCCTCAAGGTTAATTTTCTTGCATGTCTTCTCTTGTTTCCACTGTAGAGAAATGTGTGGAGTTCCAGAAGCTGAATGTGAGCAACTACAGCCGTGTGTCCTTGCAGAATGCCACCTCCCCCGTCATGGAATTTTGGGAGTAAGTGGAGGAGCCCTTGTCTCCTGGGTCTGTGGGGGCTGTGTGCTGGTCCTGCCCTACTGACTTGGCCCCATCTCTGGACAAAGCAGACCTGTCCTGCAGCCAGACACTTCTAGCTTCTCTAGGCATCTCCCTGCCCTAGAAGGCTGAGTGGAGATCTTCTGGGCTTCCCAGAGGAACAACTGGGAGAAATGCTCTTAGCATGCTTCATTGCATATTAGGGCAGGAAGTGCTTGATAAAACATTAGACAGTTTAAAAATTCATTCAGAACAGAAGAAAAGTTTGAGCATGTTTGCAATAAGTGAAGTCAAGAATATATTCAACCTGGAAGGTGGAAGTCTCCTGGGGGGCTAGCTTATTTCCTTCCAGTAGCTGAAAGGAAGTGGACGCACTTTAATTAGTGGCGATCACAAAAAGGCAGATTCTGATGTGCCTAAGGAAGACACTGGCCTCACAGCACTGGCTGAATACAGTACTTCAGAAGGTTGTAAGCACCCACACTGGAGGGATGGGCCTGTGCAGGGCTGCTGGTCCTGGTTGGGGACGTGACAGAAGCTGCAGAAATTATAAACAATAGTTACATGGGTGGGAATTTTCCCTGAAGTGGGCATGGTCTTACCAGAGTTCCATAGGATTGAGTTTCTGTTAGGGCTGCTGCACAGAGTTGTACAAGCTGTACACTGCGGAATCCAAGGGGGTACCCTTTAGACTGTGGAATGTGCACTTCAGAACTTCTGTGTCTAGGAGCACAGGGCGGCTCCAACTTCAGAGCCTCTGAAGTAGAAATAGGGTCATGTGTTGCTACAGGGACTGAAGACACATTTCCTATGTGAGTCAAAGGCTGGACTTCTGAGGCTTCTCAGTATGCAGAGGGCTGGCTTCATGAAGAAGCATCTCTTCTCCTGATGCTAACTAATAATAGTGCCTGTGTGAAAGGATAGGTTTTGTCCCTCTCTATAAGTAATTATGCTGAATTTAGGTTTGTCATTCACGTGCACATCTTTATCCTTGTGCTCATATGTATGTACCTTAGATAATACCAGGTCATGTGGATCTATTAATTATATTTCATGGTAATCCATTACTTACATTATTATATGTATTAAAATTTCATGTTAATGATACCTGTTACTTACATGTGTACAGAAGTTTTATTTCTTTGTTCAGTATTGGTTTTGAGATGTACCATATATATGTTGATACACATAGCTTTAGCCCTCTCACTCTCCAACTTTGTGCATAGTATGGTGAGGCACGAATGATCTTCTCTGTGTTTATCTACCTCCCCTTGATGAGCTTTTATCTTCTGGCCATGGTGATTATTAAGCTCACTGAGTGAATGTCTTGTGCTTGCTTGAGTACATGAGTGAAGATTTCTAGACTTTATTCCTATAGTAGAGTAATTTATGCAGCTATAACAGAAAGCTTCACCCTGGGCAATTGATAAAGATCAAATACATTCTTTGTAGTTGTAGTGCTTGGCAAGTGCAAGGTGGGTCTGGGGGTGTTGATGTCCTCCCATGGAAGAAGGCAGAAGAGAAAAGAACACACACACTCAAGAGCAAGAGGTCAAACTCTCCGAGCATGAGTCTACTTCCCTGACAACTATGTCCATCCACTTAAGTATTAAGGAGCCCTGTTGTGTTGTTTACCTCTTAACAGTCCCACCTTTCAACACTTCCATTAGGGACTCAATTTCTATTGCATGAATTGTAAAGGACGCATTCAAATCACAGCAGTATCGAAGAGTGCAAGTATGGGGCTGCACAGGCAACACATTGTCCCTTTTATCAGATAATACAAAGAAATTTGTGAATGTAAGTGCATGAGACTTTATATTGCACCACATTCCATTTAGCACTTGGTCTGGTAGGTTTTTATTTTGCTGCATAATGAGGATGAGATGGTATTTTCACTATTTTAGATTTGTGTTTCTCTAGTTATTTGAGGTTGAGCATTTTTGGGTATTTGTTCTGCTGTTTGATAGTCTCATCTGTGAACTTCAAGTTCATGTCCTGCTGTATTTGGGTCACTTGTCTTTTACAGATGGGAATTCTTGATACATCCTAGATTATTGGCAGAGCTATAAATGTCTTTCCCAGCATGTGGCGTTTCTTTCTTATTTATTTATGGTGTATAAAATTTGTAATTTTACTGAAGTCACACTTGTCAATCTCTTTGGTTTGTACAGTTGGTGTCTTATTTAAGATACATTTTTGTACTCCACAGTTGTAAAAAAAAGCCTTATAGTTTGTTCTAAGAGTTTTAAATTTTTATTTTTTCACATTTAAGAATATAACCACTCTATAATTTTTTATGTCACATAGGGTGCCTTAGATAATACCAATAATCTTATTGCCAGGTGTGGTGGTACATGCCTATAATTCAGCACTCAGGAGTCTGAGGCAGGAGGATCACTTCAAGTTCAAGGTCAGCCTGGATAACATAGTGAGTTTAAGGCCAGTCTGAGCTATATTGAGAGACCCTGTCTCAAAAAATAAACTAAAAAATTAATTTTATCATTTATTTAAATAACCAATTTCCCAGGCAGTATATCCTTTCTAAATTGATTTGCAATATTACATTATATAGCATATGATTTTTTCTAGAAGCACATCTATTTTTTATATTCTCTGCTTCATTGGTGTCTATCTCTATGTTCATATTACTTCTATATTTTTATTGTAAACTGTAAGGTAGAAAGGCACATCCTTTGCTTTTATTCTTTTCTGAAATTGTCTTAGTGTTATCAAATAATTTTAGGAGCAACTTAGTAGTTTATACAGTGAAGACAACCACCACCACCACCATAGGAGTAAACCAGTTCTGAGCATTTTGACTGGAAAGCTACTGAAATTTTAGGCTACTTTGAAGAGAAGTGACATCATGGTTGTGCCTCTCTGTCCATGAAGATGGTATAGCTGGCCTTTTGTTTATTCAGGTGTCTTAGTTACTGTTATCTTATAATGGAATCAAAATACCTGACACCCAAAATTAAGAAAGGAAAGGTTTATTTAGTTCAGTTTGTGGAGGTTTCAATCCATACTCACCTGGCTCCACAGTGGGGTGGCATGGCACAGTGCCAGCAGTTCAAGGTGGCAGAAGACAACAAAAGTAATGAAAGAAAAAGGGTGGGGGGAAGCAAGCCTCTTTCCTTTCCCTATATTGTATGCCCACTATCCATCCACACCATCTCTCTGACTTCCTCTTCCACAAGCTCAGGATGTTTACAAAGTGAGGACACTGACCTCCTGTTGAGTCACTTAGTGAAGCTTCTAAACCTCTGGGTTCTCAAATAGACGCAATGCATCAACCTATACATTGGGTATTTTCAAATGCCTTACAAAGTAAGATATTACTTTGTAAAGCAAATGAGGTTGTCTTACTGTGGTCTGCAGCATAGCAGTGTTGGGGTCACTTCGCATTGGTTGCCTACTTTAGATCTAGTGAATCACAGACTCAGTCTGAGAATCTGTAATATGTGTGTGAGGCAGGAGGCTCCTGTGTGGCTCTTCCCAACTCCTCTGGCTATGATTTTCTGGAGGGATATCACAGAGACTTGCCTGGAGCCTATACATCTAAAGGTCTGCAAAACATGGTTTCTGGGCTTTTCTTAAGGAACCAGTCCTGAGACACTAGACTAGACATCTCTGTGTAAGCTCATGGCATCTTACACTATTTGTTCCCTGGATAACATACGTGGAACCCTTTAGACCATTATTTGTGTTGTGTGCTTGTTCATTGTACTCCCCAGTGAGCAATCATGAAGCAGCATCAGCCTGGTTGTACTGACTGCCATGGGGCTATGAAATGCCCTCAGTGAATGTTTACAAGATGAATGGATCTAAAATATATATGAATGGGTAAGAGGAAAGCAGGCAGATAATACGTTGTAGCAAAATACTGTAGAACAATCGCCAGGGCTCTAGCAAGACTCATGCTGTTGGGAAGGTTCCCATTCGACAGTACTGATCACATCTGGGATCCCTTGGTGGTGTCCACCTCACCCACTCATTTGGACCCCAGGAAAGGACAGCTTGTCTGCAGTGTAGGGATCTTTGTCAGCTCCCTGGTCATGCCACATGATTCTGCATGGGACGATGAGCCCAGGCTCTGGTTTTCTATGAAGACTGCATCTCTGTTATTCCCAAACTTATGTTTCTATGGTGGAAAATAGAATCTTTGTACCCCCCTCAGCTATTACCCAGAAGTGTTACTCTCACACAGCCTGGAGAATATATGGCTGAGAAGGAAGAGATTCTTCCCTAAATTCAGCTGAAAATTGACTTCTGAGGCTTTGCATAGATCATACCTATTTATTTTTTCCTGGGACAGCTCTTGGAGTATTGGATTAGTTTCTTGAAAAATGTTTCTTCCCCAGGTGGTGTAACTTATCTCTGCCACTTCCTTGCATAGTGGATCCCCCCTTCCACTCACGTCTTCCTTATGTTGTTTTCACAGCGCTGCCCACCTCCAGGTTCTCACTGCTTAGTTAGAGCAGAGGCTCTAGCTGTCTGCTAGGTCATTCATTTGACAAATGTCTACACTCCTGGTGCATACAAGAAAAACTGCATACTCGGGAAGGCAGAGGTGAAGATGACATTCTTTAGGAGCAAAAGTGGGACGAGCCCATCGATTATGATAAAACCACTGACAAGGCATTTCTTTATTGCCTGCAGCTCACCATGGCTTCACCTTGCCACGGGCCCCTATGCAAACCACCTCTCATCTCAAAATTTTGTTTTCCTTGTCAGGATTACTGGTTAGTGAGAAAAAGCTTAGGCCCTGAATCCATGCTGAATTCTAACTCTGGCAAGAGACCTAGGGGCAGCTTGTCTTCCTAATGTAGGATGGCAAAATCAGGCCATATTGGTTTCCCTTAGTAACCCATTATGCACTTATCTAAATGCAGTATGTCTACAGTTCTGGATCCTCAGCCTGCAGCCTTGGGTGGGATTGAGCCCTCGTAAGTGTGTAATGAATGTTAGGACAGTGGAAGGACCTTGATTTGCCTTCATGTCCCCTTCCCAGGCCTGCCTCTATCTCCTATAATGCAGGATTTTTGTAAGAAAATCCACACTCGCCATGCATACAATCAAAATCATTTTTGTTCAGTGTCAATTCAAGGAACATGTGTTGAGCGCATATTGTGAGCTGGGCCTGAATTAAGCTCTCTGACAATTCACTTGTTTTTATTCACAAATGTAAGGATTTTTTTTTTTTTTTTTGTGGGACCAGGGTTCAAACTCACGACCTTGCACTTGCCCAGCAGGCACTTGTGCCTCGGAGCTATCTCCCCAGCCCCAGGATTTTCTTTATCAGAGTAATTTTCTTTCTTTCTTTCTTTCTTTCTTTCTTTCTTTCTTTCTTTCTTTCTTTCTTTCTTTCTTTCTTTCTTTCTTTTGTTACATGGACTTTTTGATTCATTTTCTTTGGCTACAGAATTAGAAATCAGAGTTACTGGGATGGAATCTGGCTCTTTCTGTGGGGCTGAGCACCTCCCGGCCTCTGTCCCAGACTTGTCTTCCTCACCATCTATTACTCCTCTTTGCTGGGTTCCTTCCTGTGTTTGCATGCCCTGGGCTTGATCCAGGGTCTGTTTCTTGAAAAATCCTTGCCAGATCTTGGTGTATATGGCTCCTCATTATTACTGAGTCTTAGTTCACCTGTCATTTGGGAATCCTTCTCTGGCCAGGCTGGCAGGATCAGCACCCAGTCAAATGCCACCCATCACTCTGTTTCAGTGCCTGCATAATTCTTGTCCCAAATCCTCGTATCTTCATTGACTTGTTGGTTCTCACTGTTCTAAGCTCCATATGGACACTGATTGTGTCTGCTTTACTTGCTGTTGTTTTGTTGGCCCATTGTGGGTGCCCAGTGAATATTTGCTGAAACGTATTCATGGAAGAGTAAATAAATGGATGTTTTCTAATCCCCAAGACTCCAGTGTTCTTCATAAATTGCAAACAAGGTAACACTCTCCTGAGGGGAATGGCGATGCTAACCCCTCCTCTGATCCCAGTTCTTTGGAAAGGTCTGAAAACATTAACAGGATGATTCTGATTAGTTCTCCCATCTGTGATATGGAGATTGTGTCAGGCAGCTGTCCATCACTGTGACAAAATACCTGAGATAAACAACTTAAAGGACAAAAGGCTTATATTGCTCACAGTTTCAGATGTCACAGTGCATGGTGGCATGGCCTGGGGTAACACAGGACATCATGTGGAAGCATGCAATGAAGGAAGCAGAGAGACAGGAGGGTAAGGTTCCGGTATCCCCTCTATAGAGAGCCTCATTATGGTCCAGAGGAGTCCACATTTGTAATCCCAGGGAAAAGTTATTGGAACTCCAGTAAGTAATTATAATCCACCACTTCCAGAGCAACCTATGGTGAGAATAAAGACATTAATACATAGTTGTGGGGATCCAAGGGGGTCCTAGTTCAGTTAGAATAATAGCTAAACAGAACAAAGGCTGCCACCCAGGGCCAAACCTGGGTTTTATTAATTCATGAAGAGGGGAGTAGCTCCAGGTTGATTGACTATGAAGATGATAGGAAGTATGTGTGTACTGTGAACTGGGCTAGGTAGGAGGTGCAATAGCATGTCTGCAATATCTTGGAAAAGTACGCAGAAACAGTGCCAGATTCTGGTTACAGGTAGCCTCTAAGTCTCCATAATGCAGTTTGAGGAAGTATCTTGTGGTTTTGGTTGGTGCCTCAGCTTTGATATCTGTCTTTCATGTCTGGAGACATCTGGGGCTCTTTCTCAAGCCTTAGTCTCAGCCAACAGAGCAGTGTCACTCAGCCTATCTCATGCTTAATGGTTTAGAGCTACAGGCAGGGCTTCACTGACCTGTCACATTGCTTCAAAGGCTTCACATCAGTGCCTTGGCTAAACCCATCCTGGAGTGCTTAAAGGCAGCTGCGGGGTAAAATCCTATCCAGCTTTGTATATGTCAATACATGGAATTAGGGCCAAGTTCAGCCAACATGGAGACAAGTGGTCTTTATTTCAAGGACAGTGGTCAGGGTGGTCCTCCAGATCCTTCAGGCCACGCTCCATATTCTTACTTCCTCTCACCAGGCCCTATCTCCTAAAGGTTCTATCATTCTCTACCCCAGGCTGGGGACCAAGTCTTTAGTTCATGGGGTTCTGGGGGACATTTCAGTTCTAACACCTACCATAAAACAAACCTGTTTCCTACCTCACCAGCCCCTCCTGTGTTCCATGAGGTTACAGAGCACTTTGATGGGCTACACCCATCGGATGTGAAAGTTAGTGCCTGTCACTTGAGCAACTGTGTCCCCCATCTATAGATGTACATTCCTGGATGGGCCTGAGTTACCAAGGGTGTGTGTTGCTAGACTGCTGACTTCAAGAAGACTTAGGCCTCTGACTGCAGAATCTGCAGTGCCTCCAGACTTTGCCCTAGGTCTAAGTTGCACCCTGCATGGCACTATATACTCTGCTAGTTTAGGTTACCCTAGAGCCTATCACCTTGTATGGGATCAAGGTGTGGGCTTGAGGGTGCAGGCTCTGGAGCCCAGTTGTGGCTATGGCCTTTCCCCTGCTGAGCTCATGCTCACAGGTGGCATAGGCAGCCCCTTGGGGCCTGTGTGTGCTTCCCTAAGATGGAGTGGTAAGGGGACCTAACTGTCTGGGTTGTCAAGAGCATATTCTCACAGCACACGACATGTTATGTATGCTCAGTAGACAGTGGCTGTTCTTGCAAGGAGGACTTTATCCTGACTTTTGAGTCTGGGTTCAGAGTAAGTAACCCTTAGAGAAAGTCCATCAACCAGGTTTGGAAATCCCTGTCAGCCAACAAGATGATCTCTTTCAGCAAGTTTTCTTCACCTGATTATTCTCCAATATTACCTGGGTGTCACTTGTTGCTGGGCACCCTATCTGCTCCAAAAGAGATAAAGAGGACACTGGCCCTCTCTGGCAAAGCACACAGGTAGGGAAAAAAATACTAGAGGCTGGGATGTGGTGGTGGGGAGGAATAGCTTTTGAAATGTAGGAAACCTGATATCTATGGGATGTTTGTATGGAGACAAGATGAGGAAGGCTGGATGCCTGGGCATGGGGCAAAACTTCATGGAGTTGGTGATGCTTCAGATGGGCTTTGAGGACTGAGTAGAGGTTCATCTGATGGGCTTTGGAATAAGTCAATTGTGTATGAAAAGGAGGGAGTGCTAGGGGAAGGAGAAGAGATTGGAGTTGTGTGTTGATGTTTGTTGAACTTAGCTACAGTGCTACTGCATCTGGAGATGAATTGGGGAAGATTTGTGTGAGAAGGGAGGCATGACTAGAATATCTGTATGAGTTACAGCACCGTTTTAGCTATTTGCAGTCAACTGTGGTAGAGAACATTACTTGGAAAGTTCTGGAAATAATAAGATGATTTTTTTTTGCCATATTGGGGTTTGAACCCAAGACTTCATGTACACTAGACCAGTACTCTACCACTGAGCTACATTCTTAGTCCTTTTGACTTTTAAAAAATTTGTAACAGGATCTAAGTTGCACACACACACTGGCCTTGCATGTATAAGCCTCCTTCTTCAGCCTCTGGAGCAGCTGGAATTACAAATACGTGACACCACACCTGGCTCAGTTCATGTGTTTCAAGTTTCATGCTATTCTGAGTAATGAGATGAAATCTGTTGACCTGTTTCTGTGTCTCACCAGGATGTGAAATGTGTCTTTGTCTAGTGCACTGGTGCTGTAAATGAGACCCACTGTGGGTTACATATCTTGGTTGCTATCCTGGTTTTCAGATCAACTGTGGAAATATCACAGTGACACTTATATCAATGACCCTTATTTTATTTAATAATGACCCCAAGGTACAGGGTGAGAATGCAGGAAATTAAGATATACAATACCAAAGAGAAGCAGTGAGGTAGGTCTTAAAGTAAAAATTCTTTACAAAGAAAAATCATCATATACTCACATTACCAACATCTCAGTAAGTCACTGTTAAGTTATTACTGTGCCTGCTAAGCTTTTACTATGACTTTTACTGTGCCTAATTACTGTGCCTAAATTAAACATTTTTTGGAAAAGCATAATGTTCATAGGACTCAGTGTATCCAAGTCTCAGGTGCCCAGTGGAGAACTTGAAACATATGCCGCATAGATGGGCAGCTTCCATCCACATCTACAGAGACCACTACTGCAGGCCAGGTGTCCATGTGGGTCTTGGCATGCACCATGATCAGCACAGAGGCTCGCTCTTGTGGGTCAGGTTATGCAGACCCATGGAAGCAGAAAGTATCCCCTGGAGTAGAAAGCATATCTGAAGGAAACAAAGGCAGGGCACAGGAATTGAGAGTATCCGGGGCTGAGGATGGGGCTCTGTGGGGTGGCAACTTTGGAGAAGGAACCAGAAGAAGGAGAGGTAGGGAGCCATAGACATTGAGGTGGTGAGCTCAGGGGGCGAGGGGAGGACATTTGTGGATTTGGAGGCCAGCCACAGAAGCAGAGCATGCAGGGGTTCTGTGGGGTGCTCTCACAGGATGAGTTGTGGGGTCAAGGCAAGGTCTGGTATGAGGGGCTGCTAGTGGCCCTGAGTCTATGGTCCAGGTGCGGAGAGCAAGGTCTTTTGCCTTGGGGAAAGGAGATTGGGTAGTTGCTGAGATCCCTGTGTCTGGGAAAGATAGGAGCATGGGAATTTGCACAGATGACATGATTGATTTTTTTCATCATTAATTCTTTTTAATGCATGTGTTGGGACAAACTCATTCAGATCTTTTTTTTTTTTTCTTGTTTCTCTCCTTTTTTATTCTTAATTTTATTTTATTTTTTATTTTTTTCCAGTTTCAATTTTTTATTGTTTAAATTTAAAAATGGTTATATTACATATTTTCATCATCAGATCAGTTTAGATTAATACATATGGGTATATAAGATTAATCAAATAATTAAACATTAACCCTTCTAAATCAACATTACTTTTTTTTTTTCTTTTCCCCTTTCTTTTCTTTGAAAGTTGACATAAGTCCTCACAATCGTTCTACAGAGTACAGTGTGTGGGCATGACCCACCTCCCTATTGAT
>PVJA010014383.1:0-16848 GCA_004027025.1 Myocastor coypus
AGCCTGGGGCTACAAAAGTGAGTTCAAAGTCAGCCTGAACTATAATAGCTAGATCCTGTAATCCTGCTGGGATTACAGGTATTCGCCACCGCGTCTGGCGTAGTGCAAGCTTATAAGGCACTGTATGGGCAATAACAGCTCGTCCTCATTTTCTCCCTGACTCTGTTACCTTGCTAAGAAAACACCAAAGTCATCCTCCCTCCAGTTTTGCAGTCGACTTCCCGTCCAGTCCCCTGGAGTAGTTACGAAAGGCGAAGGCGTCCTTGTACTCGTTTCATACGGGAACAAACTGAGGCTCGCGGGCCTCACTGAGTCCCGCTTTTCAAAGTCTCCACGGAGCGGCGATCCGACTCCTAGGACGCCTTTCTCCCGTCTTACTTTTGCCCGCAAATCATAGGGAGTTTGAGCAGAAGCACCGCAGCTGATCACCGGCAAGAGGCTCTGGGCTTCTTTATGATGTTCTAAGTGCCACAGTTACCTGGGCCCTTTGGCCGTGCTTTAAACGCGAGGCCCGCTATGCTAACGTCAGGAGCGAGCGCAGTTCCCCGCGCTTGGGTCCTCGAGGGCGACGGCCTCGCTGTCCCCAGCGCGGCTGCAGCCGCCCGCCCCGCCGGGGCTTGCTACAGAGCGCGCAGCGACCCCTCTGCAGCCTCTTTCCTGCTTCTGTTCCCCTCTGAAAAGCCAGGTGGCGCCAGCTCCCCGGGCCTGCCGGGATTGAAGGATTTCCCGGCTCGCTCAGAGTGGGGCGAGGCGGCGGTTGGAAGCGCACAGCTCCGGCTTGGCGCTTTCTCTCCGCGCCCTCCGCCGCGCGGAAACCTTGCGCTCTCTGCGCCCCTCGCAGGATGACGGCAACTCTAAAGAAAGCGGAGTGTCCTGTGTGCCACATGGAGCTTGGGGAAAGGAAATGATTAAAGCCGTGAGGTTTCCCGGCTCTTCGCGGTGTTTACGGTGGGTTTTGATTTGGGATGAGAGCGAGGAGAGGTTAAGGCCGGTTCCAATCTACCAGCATCCTGAGTCTGTCTGGGCTGCAGATGACAAGTGGGGCTGGGTGGGCACGCGCGCTTGGGGCGCCCATTCCTGCGGACGCAGGAGCCTGTCCCCGTGTGCCATGCGTGCTGGGTTCTTTCTAAATTATGCGTGTTTATAAGGCAGCAGAAATCCTCTGAGCTGTAAAGCAGGGGCTGTGAGGCGCTTTCCCATGACAGTGAAGGGTCTGAATCTATTCTAGACGACACACGTTTCCGTTTTCACCCCCTCTTTTCTTAATCTTTTGAAATGTTTCCAATCTTCCAATTATTGTAATTTTAACAGGGAGAGGGAAGAAACCCTATCATTGTACAATTATATTAACTTGATTTAAACCAAACTCAAGGAAATGAAAATACTGAGACTTGGAAAATAAGTGCTAATCTGCTCCTGAGAATTTGGCTATCATATGTGCTGCTGTTGCAAATCATCACCAAATCTGAACTTAAGATGAATTTAATAGAAGTTATTTTAAAAGATTCATTGGAAAGCTAAGCGAAGAGAGTTGCTATTATGGCTTATAATTTTAAGATTTTAATTGGAATGACAGTAACACATACCCAAACACGTAGAGCACTCAGCAACATTAGTAATGAAGACAATATGCTATTAATGCTGCTTTTTAATAGTATTGGCGGTGTGTTTATTACGCTGTGCAAGTGAGAACAGTTTTCCAAACTGCAGGTTTCCAGCCATTAACAATTCAATGAAATCAACAGTGTCAGCTTTAACTAGCCTTTTTACAAGAAATAGAATAGATAATATCAGAAGAATAAAACATTTTCATTAATTTTTTCCTCCTATTGTTTGTGGGTATTGGGTTGCACTGTGAACTGCATTTCTTACAGGTGACATTAGGATACTTAGAAAACTGAGGCTTAGAAAATTTCATTTCTCTAACAAGGCTCCCATCAGTTTTATGCTCTTCCGGTTTAGGGTGTGAGGCTGAGGCCCTGGCTGCTCTCTGCGGCTCTGCCTCGAGCTGCAGTAGTCTGAGCCCTTGGCAATCCTGACCCTGAGTGTGACCTTCAGTGGAAACAAGAGGGGCAGGTGGGTCCACACTTTTCAAAGTTTTAACCCAACTTTCCTGCCCGTAAAAGTAGTACTGGAGAGCATGTCAGTCTTCCAGCCGGGAAGAGGCCTGGGAAGAAAGAATGGCACAGAGTCCTAGGGGAGCACTGATAGCTACAGTGGGAAGGTTCCTTAGACTGGGAACAGTGGAGCTGAAGCAGAAGCTGCTTGTGTAAGCTACACATGGAAGCCAGGCCCAAGGAGCCGGGAGTAAGTTTTGTACAGGAGACCATTATCTTAATTGGGATAAGTGGCATAGGGGTAAGCTGACCAGGGAGAGCGATTTAGGGACTTTGGAAGCAGTGTGGGGAGTAATGGGTCCTTCTGTTTCTTCTCCTACCTCTTTGCCCAGTGTCTAATAAGCAGATACTTTTTTTTTAATGTTCAAGTTTTAGGGCGCTAATCAGTTTAAAACCATGTTTGCTAGAGAAGAAATGATTCTCCTCATAAGGAAACCTCCTGGAGCCTGTCCTCAGGAACATCAACTATCGCCCACTTATTTTCCCATTTTGGGTGGGAAGATTGAATAGCTGAGTCAGGACCCGGCTGGGGAGTGGCTTTCCTTGTTTCTCTTCATGAAAAAAACGTATTAGACAAAGCGTTAGGGTTCTAGGCAGGCAAAGGAAAAGGAGACTTAGATATAGATTTGAGGGGAGATGGACCTAACTGTTCTAATCAGCTTTACTAGAGCTCTGCGCTGAGGTATTGCAGTGAATTTTGCCCTATAGTAAACGAGCAGGGATTCTTTTCCACATTTTGTCATGTCAGCAATTTATTGTTTCCTAGAGCACGTGTTCACAGACTGTAGCAGGCACCAGAGTCACCCGGAGGGCTTGCTAAAATACGTACCCTGGGCTGCCTTCCTAATGTCTGACTCACCAAGGTGGTGGTGGTGGTGGTGGGGGGGCTGGCTTGAGAATCTGTGCTGCCACCAAGTGCCCAAGTAGGGCACTGACACTGGCCCAGGGATCAGACTTCCGAGAAGGACTGCTCTGTGACCTCTTGAGAGGCATGTGGAATGGCTGGGTGACAGTGCTCCTAAATTCTTTAGTGGTGCCCTCCCTTTCACAGCCAAACCCTTCGCTTAAGACTGCCTGCCAGCAGCTAATACCCTCTGACAACTTTGGTGGAAGAGGTTTCCAGAGGGATTTAGTTAGAGGAGAACTGTATTACTCTGTGTATCTAAAAGGACATACCAGAAATGGAAGTATTAACATGCTATAAACATGTTACACTGGGGCTTATTTTTATTCTTACATATTTTAAAGCCTAAGGGGCACCATTTAAGTGACCAATCAAAGCTCTGAAATATAGCTCTGAAATATATGTTGAAGCAATGGTAAAGTTGTGATTATTAACTAGAGGTGACATTTAGCACTTCTACAATGGGGCAGCTATTGCATATTAAGTGGGAATTTAGGGCCTGAATGTGACCAATCTTCTGCCAAGGCATCTCTGGCTCCCGGGGCCAGACTGCTGGTGAGTTGATGGCCTGTGGTTTTCCACCCTTGAGCTCTGCTGTGGCCCCTGGGCCTCAGAGGAAAGTGGGGTTATTTTTAAATGCAGCGCTCTTAATGAAGCAATTCTGAACATGAAACAAGCAAGAAAATCACCTAAAAATGAGATGAGAAATTAGGCTGGTGACCTTTCCAGGACTACTTTTAAAAGGATAGATTTGTTTTCTTTGACACTTTGGGAATGATTTAATGAAATATAATAATGTCAGATAACGTTTAATGTCCTGTAGCCTGAAATATCTAAACTGAATCCTTGCAAATGAGCATCTTAATTGGTGCAAATTTGTTGCAAAATTTGGCATAGACTGTTTTGAAGTTAGACTTCTAGGCGCTATTGTGGAACTGGCAAGACTGAAGACATTTTTACTGATTTAATGACATTTTTTCCTTATTGTCCCCATAATCACCTGCTTTATGAATTTAGCTAGGGCTGATGTTGCAATTGGTAATTTTCTTAGAACCCAAACTCACTTATATTTTTCTCTCTTTGATTTCCATCACTTCTGGGAATTGTTAGATGGAATAGAAAGAATACATTACAAATAATTTGAAACACCAAAACCAAAATTCTTTGGGCTTTTTACAGATACCTACCACACATGCAAATAAATGTGGCTTTGCATTCCAATGACATCTGAGCAGGGATTAAAATTTCCTCATTAACCTTTTTCTTAACAGCCAGTACTGTTTTTCAAGAATGTTTTATTCAAATCACATTTGACATTTTGAATTAATTCCCACTGACTCAAATCAAATAAAAATATCTTTTCTTTTCTTTTTGTGGCTGGCTCAGCCTGGGTGGAGCTGGCACAGCATGTGGTGCCAGGGATATAACTGCAGTCCCTGTGCTTTGACTAAGCTTGCCTAAGCAGATGCTTTAGACTGCTGAGCTATCTCATCAGCCTGTAAATGTCTCCTTCTCCTCTCCTCTTCTCCTCCTCCTCCTGTTCCTTCTTCTTCTTCTTCTTCTTCTTCTTCTTCTTCTTCTTCTTCTTCTTCTTCTTCTTCTTCTTCTTCTTCTTCTTCTTCTTCTTCTTCTGTGGGACCAAGGTTCAAACTCATGACCTTGCACTTTTTAGGCAGGCACTTGTGCCACAGAGCTATCTGATCTCAACATTTGCATAGTCCTAGTTGTATTATACCAAAGCAGGAGCATCTACTATCTTTGGAATTAATTGATTTTCTTGTTTGCAGAGCCAAAATCAAAAGCAGAAACAATAATTAAAAGTGCTAAGTATTTTTTTCTGTACTCCTGAGGAAAGAAGTAGAAAGAACAGTTGATAATGTATACCCAGTAAGGACTGTGATCGCCACCCTCAAGGCAAGCCACTTACAGAAAAGACACTTACTTCTAAGTGAAAAACCAATCTGTTCTCAATAAATCATATTGAATAATTCCACTCCTAATATGTGGACTTTAATTTGAAGAAATAGAAATCTTCTTGATTTTACAGAGTGTCAACAAATTTGTATAGAAGGCACATGTTGCATACACAAGGGCCGGGGTTCAGTCATCCCTCCTCCCCAGCACAATAAATAAATAAACAAGTAAAGGAGATCATGCCCACACACTGTACTCTGTAGAACGATTGCGAGGACAATATGCAATATGTCAACTTTCAAAGAAAAGAAAGGGGAAAAGAAAAAAAGGGGGGAAAAAGTAGTGTTGATTTAGAAGGGTAAATGTTTGTTTGATCAATCTGATATACCTATATGTATTAATCTAAACTGATCTGATGATGAAAATATGTAATATAACCATTGTTAAATTTATTTATTTATTTATTTTTTTTTAAATTTTATTTTATTTATTTTTTTTTTCTTATTTCAGAACCCTTGTTTGTTTATTCACTCATTTTCACGGCTGGCTCAGCCCTCCCCAAGGGCAGGGCTGGCACAGCATGTGGTGCCCGGGATCGAACCGCGGTCCCTGAAGCTGCCCAAGCTTCCCCAAGCAGGCGCTTTAGACCACTGAGCCATCCCACCAGGCCCCACCATTGTTAAATTTAAACAATAAAAAAATATTAAAAAAAGGAGAACAGAAAAGAACAGCTATAAATTTGGTAGGAGGAGAAGTGTAACCTGTCTAAAATTTCTATAGACACTTATATGTCAAACTATAATTTTTTCCCTCATACAGAGAAAAAGCACATTATTTTCAATGCTTATGTTTGATAGAGATGATAAAATATTTGCATGTAGTCAGCTATATTCGTCTATGTAAAATGAGCAAGTCATTAAAATAATACTTGCTAATAAAGTGAAGCCCGCCCTTTTTAGGAATCCTTGTATCACCTGAGATTCCTCAGGTGTTAGCTCTGTCTTATTCTGTCAAACATTCCTTTTCATTCCACTATCTTCTTGTATATTTTTTGAAATGCTAGAATGGCATGACTTGAAGAGAGGACCAGCACCAGTTTCCTGAGGGTGCACAGTTTCAAAACACACTCTTTAATGTTATTTGACACCGGTCTTCTACATGTGCTTTCTACTGAGTGTTTGTCAGATGAAACCATATTGCAAAACATTTGCAGAGCTAAATTATTGGCAAAGTGCTTGTGATTCCTAAAGAATCTGCTTGATTGAAAGCAGTTGCGGTGCTTCAATGTCAGAATGCTGCTTACCCTTTCTGGTGGCATCTTTGGAGATTCCTCTAGACTGTACCTCTGGACTTCTTCCGTCCCTAAATAGCAGTTTCTCCACAGTTAACTCAGAGCAGATTCGAGCTAGAGCTTTACAAAATTCTACTTCCAGCTTTTTGTTCTTTGGGTAAGTTTCAGAGCATCCGTGCTCATGTTCCTACCTACATGGTCGTTTCTAATTCAGACAAAGCGGATTTCTTCCTGCCTGCTGACAGGGTCCAACACCTTCCAGACTCCTTCATTATCCCAGTGTTTGCTGGTGGCTGCTAAGATACAGCTGTGCCCTCTTCAAGAGCCTTTGAATGCATGTTCATTCAAGCCATGTGACTTCAGAGTAAATTTGCCACATGCCCCTAGATATCCCAATTTAGTCGACACTAGTTCTGCTTGTGAGAATGACACCACAATCAGCCTAAGGCTGTTTCTACTGAGAAAGAGAAATGGTTTTATGGAAAATTGAATTTCTGTACAGTGCCTAGTGCTTGTGCTCACCTGTTTTGTGATGCTCTGGTAGAATCCTGTAGCCTAAGTAATTTACATTGAATAGAGTAATTTACATTAATTTGGCCAGGAGGAGGCCTGCAAGTCCTACAGCACCGTGCCAGCGTCTGACCAGAGCCATCATGTTTTCTTTGCTGACAGGAAGCAGAAGAGCCAGATAGGGTCCAAAGTCACTTTTATCATGAACCCACTGTCTCGATAGCTAACCTATTCCCTGGATAACGATTTTTTTTTTAAAAGATTTATTTATTTATTTATTGTTTCACAACCTTTGCTTGTTTATTCACTCATTTTTATGGCCGGCTCAGCCCGCCCTGAGGGCAGGGCTGGCGCAGCATGTGGTGCCCGGGATCGAACCGTGGTCCCTGAAGCCACCCAAGCTTTCCCAAGCAGGCGCTTTGGACCACTGAACCATTCTGCCGGGCCCTGGATAACGATATTAATCCATTTCTGAAGTCAGAGATAACCTGACCAGATCATCACTTATTAGACCACCTCCCAACACTACTGGCAGGGGCACAAGGCTTGCAACACATATATGTTTGGGAGCACACTCAAATCACAGCAGTGATAATGGTTAACAACTAGAATTTTATTTATTTATTTATTTATTTATTTATTTATTTATTTATTTTTTATATTTTTATTTTTTTGGTCTTTTTGAGACAGAGTCTCGCTATGCTTTCTTTCTTTCTTTCTTTCCTGGGACCAGGGTTCAAACTCACAACCTTGTACTTGCCAAGCAGGCACTTGTGCCATGGAGCTGTCTTCCTGGCGCTCCTAGAATCTTAAAGTTTTTAAAATCTCAAAAGTGTGGAGAAAGTCCTATGGTATTACCTTTTGTTTTTTTTGAAGAGAGTCTTTTTTTTTTTTTTTTTTTAATCTATGACTTATACTCTAGATCGTTCTAAGCATTCTTTTAAGATTATGCTACCTTGTGTATTAACTTTAATGAAATGTTTACAGAAGAAGAATGCTTATTTTCTTTGTAAATGTCTACTTGTATTAGGGGCTGGGGAGATAGCTCCGTGATACAAGTGTCTGCTGGTCAAGTGCAAGGTCGTGAGTTCGAACCCCAGTCCTGAAAATCTCTCTCTCTCTCTCTCTCTCTCTCTCTCTCTCTCTCTATATATATATATATATATATATATTACATTAAAATAAAAAGCAAAAATATCAGAGCTATTTGACATCTCAATGGCTTTTTTTTTTTTTTTTACTAAAACAGAGCTAACAATATGAAAACTCAACAAAGAAGGAAACATTATTTTGTACTATTTTATTCTAAATTTACTTAGTTTACCAAATCATTGTCTTAACTAATAAGAAAAGCCAGAGCAATACGGCTCATCTGTATATGAAATTTCAGGAACGCTAATGTTCCAAACCAGGTTTCCTGAA
The DNA here is from genome assembly GCA_004027025.1 of Myocastor coypus. Classification (NCBI taxonomy): domain Eukaryota; kingdom Metazoa; phylum Chordata; class Mammalia; order Rodentia; family Myocastoridae; genus Myocastor; species Myocastor coypus. Next base: position 8,159 of record PVJA010014383.1, read on the forward strand.
CTTTTCCAAGGACTTTTTCTGCCTAGCTTCATCTTGTTTAAAGATGTGAGAGCTGTGTTGAGATTAATATCAACAATCAGAAAGTAATATTGTGGTCCTGGTTGTCATTATCCTGTTTAGACATGCTAGAACTAGATTGCCTGTGTTAAAACTTAATGGACTAGAGAAGAAAAGCATGCAAAAAATCTTAATGATGGGGACTTCAGCTATCCAGGCATCTTCCAGATGTCTCATTTCCTAAATTTGGAACATCTGATAAATACATGATTTCCTCAATTAGAGTTCTCAGCTCTGACTGCACGTTAGGATAGCCCCAGAGTTCAAAACAAAATCTGATAGGCAGACTTCATCCCATACTAATTAAAGCAGAGTCCCTTGGGGTTCACCAAATATTGTTTTCTGTTTTTTGGGTTTTTTTTAAGTGCTCCCAAATGATTCAAATGTGCAGCCGAGTTCAGAGCTGCTAGCCCACATGATAATTTCATCCTTCAGAAAGCAGAGAAAGTGATGAGGAGGATTAGCACCCTGCTTCTAATTCTGGTCAACTAGGAGGACTCGAATGGAAAATCAGAAGACAGCAACCCTGGAAAAGGGCCACCTGGCCATCAGAAAATTCCAGAGGGATGCAGTCACTGCCAGACACACACTGTTAGTCTGAGATTTAAAATATTTCAGGAAGTTATAAAAGCTTGGTTACCCTGCCTTGAGACTCCTAAACGAATCAAAGGATATTGCCCCAAGTGAAAGTCTGATACTACTATTGCAAGTGGTCTCAAGTGAGGGGTGGGGCGCAGCAGGAGGAGAAGAGAGAACTAAGGAAGCAACCAAAGACATTTAGTATCTTCGGACAAGAAATTCTCTGCTGAGATCAGATATATTTTTATGGTGTATGTAAAATGTGAAGGGTGATCTAGAAAACAGCAGGAGTACAAAACGATCTGTAAGAAGAGAGCTGGGAAGACTAAGGCCGAAAGGTGGCTAACGTTAAAGTGATAAGGAGGATTCTTTGGAGCCAAGCAAAGAAAGTGTAACATCCCTACATGGCTGCAAGGGCGTTGTGTCCACAGCAGAGGACACAAGAGGGTTTCTGATTTCGCTCTTAAGAACAGGAAGGGTAGAACAAGGTCTGGTGAGAAGACGTGGAAGGGAGAGTTCATCTAGGAGCCAACGCTAGATTCTGAATAAGTTCAAACACTGCTTTGGAATGCAAACGAGTGCTCAGTAGAATTTTCAGATGCGATTGCTTTTAACTTAAAAAAAAAAAAAAAAAAAAAAAAAAAAGACAGAGAATGAAAAAAAATTCCAAGACACTGCCCCAGAGTTTTATTTTTTGAAAGCAGAAAATGTCTTTGAACTATAAACTTGAGAGCCTGCTGATTTTTCTGTTCGAAAATTCTAGGATTTACATTAAAATTCAGTAAAAGCTTGCTAAATCAAATCATGCCTCTGACATAGCTTATGAAGAGAGTACAGACAAGGAATCATAAAATTTTAAACAATCTAATTCAAATTCAGTAACTCACAACCCTTGAAGATCAGATACAAGCTCGGTACCCTTTTGAAGTGGAATAGTTAGGACTGCAAAATAACAAGCCACTCCAAAACTTAGTGACTCAGAACAGCTCTAGGTTCAGCCCTTCTAACTGAAAAGCCTGAACTCCAAAATGATGTAACATCTAAACTTTTGTAGACACTGACACGATGCCACCAGTTGAAAATTCTATATTTGACTTCACTTGATGAGTCATAGTTCAAGACAGATAAACTAACAGTATTCTCTAAAACTACCTTCAAGAATGCATCCAAGGGGCTGGGGAGATAGCTCTGTGGTGCAAGTGCCTGCCTGGCAAGTGCAAGGTAGTGAGTTTGAACCCCAGTCCAGAAAAAAAAAAAAAAAATGCATCCAATAGGGATATGAAGTATAAATTAATTTCACATTTAGATTTGGGTTCTAGTCCTAGAACACAGAAGTATATGCAAATATTCCCATTTTCTTTTTCAGTACCAGGAATTCAACTCAGGACCTTGCTCCTGCCAAGCAAGCACTTATTCTACTGAGCTCTCTTCCTGGGCCTCCAAACGTTTTTTAAACAATATGAAATCAGAAATACTTTTGATTCCAACCACTTTAAGCCTGACTCAACCTGTGCCATTAATTTCCTTATAATTGCACAATTTGTGCCAGGCCCAGCGAGGTGATTCTTCCACGGACTTTTCTGCAGTCATGCAGGTAGCTTCAGGTCCTGATGGCTAGGTTGAGGCTGAACGACCCAGCTAGCTTAGGTCACATGTCTGACGGTAGCTCTGGTTGTTAGCTGGCCAAGCAGGAGGGCTGGAGCTTATATACTTAGTGGTAGCAGCATTCTAAGAGAATGAAAGCAAGAATCTCAGGGCTTCTTGAAGACTTGAATCATATGACAATATATATCCCTCATTCTTTTACTCAGATAGTATAACAAGTGCAGCCCAGCTCAACAAACACAGAACAGGCAAAACCTTCAGAAGGCAGGTACTCTAAAGATGTGGACCATATTTAATTCACTATGCCTTCTCCAGAAAGTGTTCGTGCACTGATACACACTAAGACTTCATGGATTTCAGAGGACTCGTGGAATTTTCCATGTCAAGTGACAAAAGCCTTTAGTCTAACCATGCATATATTTACATGAGAATACTAGAGCTCAAAGAGAATATAGCTCAGCTGTCTAAATATCTGCCTGGCAAGCACCAGGAAGTGAGTTCGATCCCTGATACCATATACTGGGCAGGTTCAGCTTCGTCTGAACTGCGTAGGAAGACCCTGTATCAAATAAATAAATAAATACATACATACATACATACATACATACATACATACATAAATAGACTTGCATAAAGTCAATAGCTCTTTATTTAGAATATAGACACATAAGTATTCTAACCTGTTGTAACCTGTTGCCTTCTTTTATTGGGGGTGTCAGGGACTTCACAGTGAGCTACACACCCACACCTGCTTTTTAAAAATTTTATGAGAGGTTTCAGTCAGTTGCCCAGACTGGATTCAAACTTCTAATCCTCCTACCTCAATTTCCCAAAGTGCTGGGATTACAACCACTTGTTACCTCAACTGGAATTACCAATACTCCCAGGGTCTTATCATTTCCATTCCACCCAAAATAAATTCTATTATTGCAGGAAGTGAACTTCAATAATTTTATAAGTCATCATTCCCATGAGCAGAATAATTTAAGGCAACAGTATGTAATATAATTTAATATTTTATTACCACATTCTACACATGGATTTATATAAGAAAGTAGTGTGATTAAAACTAGATGGGAGGAATAAATTATTTTATTATTTTGCAAATTGTGACAGTTGTATACCCATCCCTAGGTTTAACATCTCTTTTCACTGACAGGTTTTTTATGTTCTTCAATTAACTCCCATGAAAAAATTAATTGTAACAAATAATTTATGGTTAGCAATATTTCTTTCACTTTTAAATTCTCCTATTTTAAATAATCATACAGTGATAACAAGAAATCAGTTTATATTGATTTACACTTATGTAAAAACTAGGTACCATTACCCCTCCAATTTTTTTTAATTTTATTTTTTTCTTGTTTCAGAACTTTTGTTTGTTTGTTTATTTATTTTTATGGCCAGCTCAGCCTGCCCTCAGGGCAGGGCTGGCGCAGCATATGGTGCCGGGGATTGAACCGAGGTCCCTGCAGCCACCCAAGGTTTCCTAAGTAGGCGCTTTAGACCACTGAGCCATCCTGCTGGGCCCCCCCCTCCAATTTTTTTTCTCATAAAATACAGATAAGCAAGGGAAAAATTGATATAATTTAGTTTAAACTGTGTTCTTTTTGTCAGCAGTTGGCTCCATATGACAACTTCATATTTTACTTACGTTAAAGAATTATTAGTATGTTATTTTATTCTCAAAATTTTGTTTGAATTTGCTCAGTACAGATAGATAGAAAAGTAACTAGTTTTGGAGCAATCTGACTTCAGGGCTGGGGAGATAGCTCAGTGGCTCAAGTGCCGCCTGCCTGGCCAGCACCAGGTTCTGAGCTTGATCCCAAGTACAATAAAAAAAAAAAAAATGCTTCAAGCAAAACTTCAGAATTTTAGACATGATAGAGGCAAAGCGTTTTTTTTTTTTTTTACTACTTTTTTATTTATTTATTTTTTGTTTCAGAACTTTTGTTTGTTTATTTATTTTTATGGCCGGCTCAGCCTGCCCTGAGGGCAAGGCTGGCACAGCATGTGGTGCCGGGGATCGAACTGCGGTCCCTGCAGCCGCCTAAGCTTTCCTAAGCAGGCACTTTTAGACCACTGAGCCATCCTGTCGGGCCCCGCGAAGCGTTTTTTAAATAGCTTTTTTTATTGGGGCAGTGTTATTAGAGGCTTGAACCTATAGTCTCATCCATGCCAAGAAAACACTGAAAGGTAAAGTTATTGCTGTTGTTGTTTATATTTTTAGGGCAGGGTCTACATGGTGTTTAGAGTCTTACTACTAGATTGGACCCAGAGTGACCCACCTGTTTACAGCATTCCAGAAGCTGGGATTACTGGCATCTACCACCACACCCATTCTCAGTTGCTGTCTCAGCATGCCCCAGGGGTGGGGCTGTCATGGTAGACCCTGGGATCGAACCCACAGCCCCTGTGTCTGTTTGCAGGTGCTTTAATCTGATGAGCTATTTGGCTGGCCATGAAAGGTAAAGTTCTAAGAAAACTCTTTATCATAAAAATGTTCAAACGTGCAGAGATTAAACACACACATGCACATCCACACACACACAGAACAGTAAAAGGAAGTAAAAGGAACACTTACATCCCAACAACTTTGGTCCATAATTGTTAACATTTTACACCCCTTCTATCCTCTACTTGTAGTTTTTCTTATTAGACCATTTTAAAGTCTACCACCTCTGCACCCTGCATGCATCTCCAGAGAACAAGGACATTAGTTTACATAACCAAATTCCAATATAGTCCACTTAATAAATTAATAGAAATTCATTAACATTATGCAATGTAGTCCATATTAGAATTATTACTGTGAGTTCATACACTATGTTTTCCGAATTAGAATCCAATCAAGGAACACATGTTGTAACTATTAATGTTCAGTCTTTGTTCACATTACCCATGTTATTGAATTTTTAAAGAAACCCGGCTTGCAGGTTAGTTATCTCTATTTTGTTTAAATTTTATTTATTTATTTATTTTTTTGTTTCAGAACCTTTGTTTGTTTATTCACTCATTTTTACGGCTGGCTCAGCCCACCCCCAGGGCAGGGTTGGCACAGCATGCGGTGCTGGAGATTGAACCGAGGTCCCCGAAGCCACCCAATCTTTCCCAAGCAGGCACTTTAGATCACTGAGCCATCCTGCCAGGCCCTAATTATCTCTATTTTGGACTTTTATTTTTTTTGTGACACAGTCTTACTATGTAGTCTAGGTTGGCCTTGAACTTGCTATGTAGCTTATGTGGCTTAAACTTCAGATCCTCCTGTCTCAGCCTGTCATGTACACCATGCCCAGCTTGGGAGTTTTAAATTCTTTCTTCGTGGTAGTTTAACTTGTTCCCCCATTTTTAATACACACTCTACATGTAAAGCATTGGTTGATTTCAGATTATTCAGTCAGAAGAGTATGCTAGGGATAAGCCTGCCTACTTTATAATGCATGACCTCAGTTTGGTTGTTGGACGACTAGTGATGCGGTTATACTTTGGTTGTAGCAGAGCCCCCAATGGCTCACACGTGGAAGACTCGGGTGCCACCTGGTGGCATTGTTGGGAAGTGTTAGAAACTTCAGGAGGCGGGGCTTAGCTGGAGGAAGTAGAGACCTTTGGGAGTGTGCCCTGGGTAGCATATAGGGACAATGGGTCCTTTCTCTGTCTCTCTTGCTACTATCAGGTGAGCAGCTTTGCTTCACTGACACACTTCTGCCGAGATATTCTCCCTACTATAGGTCCAGAGCTATAAAACCAAGTGTCCACAGACTGAAACCAAGAACCAAAATAAACCTTTTCATCTTTAAATTGAGTTATCTCAGGTATTTTGTCATGGCCACAGAGAGATAACTGCCACAGAAGCCATGTTTGATCCTTTAGTTAAGGTGATACAACCACAGCTATATTCACTAACAAGATGTCTGTTCCACTTGTCAGTTTGCTGTCATTTGTGGGTTCATAATGTGGTGTTGTGCAAATATCCGGTTACCTAAAATAAAAAAGTTTTACACATAACTGGGCCAGATCCTTATGATCCCAGCACTCAGGCAGAGGCAGCAGGATCACAAATTTGAGGCAACTCAGTGATTCAGCAAGACTAATGTCTCAAAAATTTTTAAATTGAAAAAGTATGAGGCTGTAGCTCTGTATTTTTTTTTCTTACATGGTGAGCACTTCCAGCATCGGGGGCCAAGATGGTACGCCTGGCATGTGGGACCAGGAATTGAACTCAGGTCCTTGTACTTTCAAGGTCACTGCTTATGCCTCTGAGCTATCTCTTTGGGCCCCTTACAACTCAATATTGACAAGGCCTGGGTTCAATCCTCAGTACTGACAAAATAATTAATAAGAATACAACTAAAAAACATAACTGGTTGTGTGATTGATTATTGATTGATTGATTGATTGGTGCTGTGGGTTGGACCCAGGGCCTGGTGCATCCTAACCACACACTCTTCCATTGGGTTGTATCTAGTTAAGATTTTGATGAAGACTTATATTAATTTTTTTAAGCGTAGCATGTTGGTAAAAGTCTGTAATCCTTGCATTTGAGAGGCTGAGGCAGGAGGATTGCCTGAGTTTGAGGCCAACCTAGACTATATAAAGAGACTCTGTCTCAACAATAAATAAATAAATAACTCCAACTTTTTTCAGTTTTACTTTATTTTATTTTATTTTATTTTGATGATGGGGGGCTGGCAGGATGGCTCAGTGGTCTAAAGCGCCTACTTAGGAAAGTTTGGGCGGCTACAGGGACCTCGGTTTGATCCCCGGCACCACATGCTGCACCAGCCCTGCCCTCAGGGCAGGCTGAGCCAGCCATAAAAATAAATAAACAAACAAATTTTATTTTGATGAGTAAAAACAAAAGCAAAGACAAATAGCAGAAACAAAGCCAGAAACCCACTAACAAACAACAATACATAGGTTACAGATTTTCAAAGCATGAACAGCTAATTAACAATCACAACTGTTGCTTTATTATTTATTTTTATCATCAAATCTATTGCTCAGATTAACAAATATGGTTATGCAAGATTGGAAAAAATAATTGAATAGTACCGCTTGCTTTCACAAAAGCTTAATATTTTCTTTTACTTTTAAAAATTTGTTTTAAAGAGAGTATAACAGTAATAAAACATTAGAAATGCTGCACATTTAGAAGACCTCAACGTTTAAAAGATGGCCTGTATTCAATCAATATCTACACTTAACCTTCAGATAATGGTTCTTTTCTGTTTCTATCTTTGTTATTTTGAGCGTCACTCTGGATTACAATAGCCAGGCCCACCTCACTAGTGAACTGAAAGTTAGTTGGCACTCAGAGCACTGTCTCCTTATCCATTTGTTTATTTTATGATTCTTTTGGCTGAGTTCAGAACGAAGCAACCTAGAGTGCTGTGGAGTGGAACGAGGTCGAGGAAGCACTGCACATCCTACGGAGCCAGACCTTGACGCGGGGAGGGGGCTACAGACCCTCACTGCGGAGTCATCATGCCACACATGGAAACTGCAGCACGGCTGTCTCTCAACAACATTTTTGTTTCCTTTTCTAACCAAGTCAAAAGTCCTAACCGAGACTATACCAGTCACCGGACATGGTGGTATCAAGCCTAGTTAGGAATAGGAAACCTGGCTAAAGTCGGCATGCATTCATTTTCTTTATTTCATTTGCTTTTGATTCCTCCCACCTGTGGTTTATTTGCCTTTTTTCAGCCTTCACAATGGCACCTGCAAGAATATCAGTCTTGAAACATATAACATGGCTCACACCCACTTCCATCCTTGCTTAACCCCTCATTTATCGTTCATCCCGTGGTCACACTTAAAAGCTGGTGTTGTTGAGACTACAGAGACCATACCTTTAATTCCCAGGGTGGAGAGGGTGAAGGAGTTAGGGAAGACAAGAACAAGCAAGAGGAAGAGCTAAGCTCTGAGACAGCCCACACCAGGAATGTGAGGAAAGCGAGGAAGCTCGGGAGTCTTACAGACAGCTGAAGTCTCCAGACACTAGAAACCTGGAAACTACCCAAACCTTGGTTTAGTGGAGTACAGAGAAGTGATGAAGACCAGGACCAGAGCAATTTTTTTTTTTTCAGCAAGAGGTTAGTTACTTAAGGACCACATTCCCAGGATTATAAGGATTTGTGTGAATAGTCTAGGGAATGTTTATTTGTAGGCAAATGTGAAAAACAAAGCAAAGGGATTCTGCAGGAGCCACCAATTACGTGAGGCTACATTTAGAACTTGATATTAATACCAGGGGTAATTGTATTACCTAGATGTGAACAAGTAAAAGCTTTATTAGTAGGAATTATGTTTTTTCAATTAGCCTTCATTTTCAAGTACTAAAATCCAGGTGCTTGGTGAAAACAAAACCTATTAAAACCCATTGGGTTTAGTATCATTCCTCTAAAGAAAAACAAAACTAAGACCATGTGCTGAAATATCTCATGTCA